>CAUYPK010014415.1:0-26621 GCA_963574355.1 Loris lydekkerianus
GCACAGCCATTTGGAATTCTTCTATGCTGTAAGCTCCCAGCTGATGAGTAAAAGCCTTCCTCTTGTAAGCATGGTGTTTGGGTGCTTCTCTCCATTGGGCCTCATCTTCCTGTAACATTTGGAAGCCTTTTGTAAATGCCATCCTTTAATGAAACTTTCTTTAGTTGCCAGTCTCAGTTAAGTGTTAAATATAAAGATGGATAATAGCAAAATACTTATAATGTAGTTTGGCGTTAAGCACTAGTATATGTGCAGCACTCTCTGTACAAGTATACGTTTTCAGAGAGTGACTGGGGAGCTTTCTGGCAGCTCGGCCCTTGAATGCCTGGACCTTCTCTGTAAGATGGGGTGATGGCTTTCTCTCCAGAGGTAGCCTGAGTTAGGTGATGCTCCTGGTCTGTTCTATCACTTCTCAAGACTTTTTAGTGAAAGTGTCCCTCCTTCCTTGACAAGATAATATAAGCCCCAATTTTCTTACAGTCTGTCCAAATGATGCCTATTTTAATTCCTTTCTTTGCTGACAGGGTTGAAGGGGCACAGTCTGCTGAACCCTTGTAAGGTGAATCAGTCTCATTTGTGCTCCTTGAGGCACGAGGCTCTGAGAAGGAACATTTCCAGTACTTGGGCTGCAGTCACGCCTTAAAGGAAAGAGTGTGCCAGAGGGCACTAGCCAAGTCTTAGCTGGAGACAGATCATCTGCCTGGGGCAATGGACCATTTCACTTAATCCCCTACCTCTATTTACATAATAACTTTCAGTTAGTCATATAAGGAAGTAGGCAAACAGAACAGACAACCCAGCCCTTTGTGGTTCATCTCCATTGTTGTTTTATCTCCAAATAGGATATTCTTGGTTTACAAAGGTGTGTACATACTCTGCTGTATTAACACTGATAAGGAATCTTTACCTTTTGTCTTCTTTATTCTTGGATTATTTTTATCTGATGATTTGGGGTATATAAGAAAGTGAATAAAGACAGCTGATTGCTGCTGTGCCCAAGCGAGCACCAGCCATCCCTTTTAAATGAATCATTTCATCTGTGGTGCTATCTCTGCATCTTCATCATCAAATAGAGGCCCAGTGGGCAGCAACACAGGGTAGAGTGTGTATCATATTAAAGTGGTGAAATATTTGATCCCCAAACTCCTCCCAGCAATAAGGAAGGTGAGCCAGGTCCTGGAAGAATTTTCACCTTCTCTTTCTGGGGAGTATTCCTATGGGAGACTCTTTCCCACACATACTGTGTCCACCCACAGAGCTCAGTCTTAGGTGCAGAGAGCGCTTCATACCACTAGCAATTAGCTGTTATTGGTGTAAGCTGGCAATGTGTTGAATTTTTGTTCCACTGTCCAGTTGCACCCTCTTCATACTCAGTGCCACAGATTGGCTACCATTTGGCTACAGTAGAAGGTAGAGTGGGTGGGAGAGTGGCATCCAGATGAAGGGATAGTTTCTCTCTCCCTACCACATCTCTTGCCGGATGAATCTTTCCACCTAGTGGATCCTAGTCCCAAGTCTCTGCTATTTGGCTCCTCCCTGGCTTCCTAGTGATAGGACAGGGGACCCAAGTTTTCCTAAGGCTTGGACAAATTCATGAAGGGAACACCCTGACCTTTTACCCTGAGCTGGAGGGACTGCATTCATTCATTTAATGATAAAAATGTGTTTTCATTTGCAAAGTCCTGGCCAAGTGTAATTCTCAAGACCTAATACACAAGATAAAGAGCCCACGTGGAGACTCCCCAGGTAGTTCTTTCCCCCTGCCTGCTGCCTTTTACTTCTGTATTCCTTTCTAATAAAATCCTGCCTTGCCACTGATCTGTGGTCCATGGGCTCATTCCTCAAATCCCCTAGATCCCCAAGGTCCTAGTGAAGAGCGAAATTCCAGCAACACTACAACCCTCAACTCACCCTCCCAAATGTGTCTTGCCTTCTCTTTATTGGCTCCAGGTTCTGTTATATATATATGAAGAAGGGCTTTATTCACCAGCCAGGAGCTTAGGGAATAGAAGAATTCCAAATGGCCACACTCCCCAACTGGCTTGGTCTTTCCCTTTTTATTGACAGTCAAAAGTTCCACCCCACAGGTACTCTTCTCATTGGCCAGTTTGAATCAAGTGGGAGATGCTATTCCAACCCCTACATAATTACAGGATTTCACGGAACTTGGAAATTTCCAAGTTCCAGGAGGTTAAGTTTACAAATTCCCAAGAGCTGAGTCACCATGGGGAGGACCCTGCAGGTCTCCCTTGTGGTCTCCTTGAGAAGACCTGTTCTCCTAGACCTCACCCTTCTCTGGTAGTCTATCTCATTCTCCCATTTTGAGACTCCAATATATTTTAATTTGGGGTCTTGAAATCAGCTTGTTTCTGCAGATGCTGATATTAATTACTTTCTAGCACTGAGGTTTTAGGGACTGTGATTCTCCTTGGGTTCTTTACTCAGGCCTTAATAGTACCATGGTTGTGGGCTAATATGTAGACGAGTTTTTAGTCTTCCCTATGACATTCCCCCACCCACTGTCTTTTCCCAAAGTCCAAAGTCCAATTAAGACAAGTCCCTGGAGAAGTTTCCACAGGCATCAGCTGTGTGTTGACCAGCCAGCTCCCAGGATGTGGCTGGAGCAGCACATGTCGCTAGGTTCTGTTCATGAGTGATTTCTTCCATTAAACATCCATTTCCCCACTAGGAAGGGGTTGTAAGGGGAAAAAAAAAAAAAAAAAATTGGGCAGCACCTGTGGCTCAGTGATAGGCCAAACTGCAAAAAAAAATAGCTGAGCATTGTGGTGGGCACCTTTGGTCCCAGCTACTCAGGAGGCTGAGGCAAGAGAAGCGCCTAAGTCCAAGAGCTGGAGGTTGCTGTGAGCTGTGATGCTACAGCACTCTACAGAGGGCAACAAAGTGAGACTGTCTCTTAAAAAAAAAAAAAAAGAAAAGAAAAGAAAGAAAGAATTCATACATCTGGCTTGGTGCCTGTGGCTCAAGCGGCTAAAGCGCCAGTCACATACACCTGAGCTGGCGGGTTCAAATCCAGCCTGGCCCGCCAAACAACAATGACGCGGCTGCAACAACAACAACAACAAAAATAGCCAGGCGTTGTGGCAGGTGGAGACACGAGAATTGCTTGAGCCCACCAGTTGGAGGTTGCTGTGAGCTGTGATGTCACAACACTCTACCCATGGGACAGCATGAGGCTCTGTCTCAAAAAATAATAATAAGATTGAACTTTTTCTAGTTCTTGGTTGGCAAAAGGGAAAGAGACCTTTTCCCCCCATCCCTTTTCTTGGAGCATTTCCTTGAGAAAACCTGTATTTATAAATCCTTCCTCTTTACTTTGATATGTAGATAAATCTTTTTAAAAGCTAAGAGAGCCTCTGGCCTGCCTTACAATGCAGGAATGTTTTTCTTAGTGTCTGGGAGCTATCTCTTTGAAATGTAGATATTAAGAAAGACAGTACCACTATCTCTCACCTTGAGAATTTAGCTTAATGCACCTTGTGACTACCTGCTTATGTTAAAAATATTCATAGGAAAAATTTTGTTTTCCTTTTTAATAATGGCAATTAACTAACACAGATGACCACTGCAAACAACCAAGTGAAACTAGGATGAGCTATGAAAGAATGCATAGCAAGTGGTACTGCCAAGTCCTCTTAGGTGGGAACAAATTATTGTTCGTCTTGAAAACAGGTATGTGAGGAATCATGTGTGCTCAGCTATATAAAGGAGTAGGATTTCTTTCTGTTTTTGCAATCTCATTACCAGATTGCCTATGATGCATATCACAGTCTGGTTCTATGCCTATGTACTAATACGACTTTTCTTTTTTTCCATTTGAGGAGAGGATTTTCTTCCGAGTTGGCAGGAGATTTTATTCCTAATTTTCTTCCCCAATAAATGTTTATGCCTCACTGAACTACTAAGGGCTATTGCAGAACTGTGCCCCATCGGAGACAGATGGCGTTCTCTCTAGCCTTGCTGTGGAATTTGGTCTCCTGCTCCATGCATCTTCAAAAATGACTGATAAAGGAGCAAGCCTGTTTTTTCCACTAGCCAGCTTTCCAGGGTATTCACAAAAGCTGGCAAACTGTCAAAGGACATTAGTGTTTTTTTTATTATTCCCCCATCTTTTCAGGCCAGCAGGGACTAAGGTGGTGCCATCTGTGTGGCTATCCCTTTCTCATATTGGTGACCCACCACCTCCACTTCCTGCCTGCACTGCACCAGCCTCAGTTAAGGGGAGAAGTTCAGGAGAGAATGATTAGGTTAAGTTTGGAGCCAAAGAGGAGCACTAGAGTCACGTCTCCCATGGAGGTTAGGTTCTAAACTCAGGGTTTGGGGCAAAGAAGACAAACTCAAAATTACTTTCTTCATTTGAACACCAACTGAATTCATTGGCTGGGGCATTTAGGGCCATGTGGCATAAAACCAGCAATCTTTGAATAACAGAATCACATTTTTTACAGCCAGATGCTCCTCTCCAAGAGAGCTTGGTTCACCTCTTACTCCAGGGCACAGGTTCAGAGAGCTAAACAGGAAGACAAGCAGCCTCTCTCATGCGTGCCTACTCCAGAAAGGATAAATTCATAAAAGTTGAATGTGGGTTCCATGTTACTTCATTGTAGTCACACTGGTACTTGGCAACAGCTAATCTAATACTGTAAACCAGAAGAGTATTTACTGTGAGGCTTCTTACTTATACAAGCTGCTTCTGAGGCTTGATTAAGTATTTGTAATTTATATTCTTAACCTTATAGGAGGCCCCCAAAGTTGTATGAGTTCAAATCTGTTATGGGTTGAATTGTGGTGTGTCGAAGTCCTAACCACCAGAACTTTGGAATGTGGCCATATTTGGAAATACGGTCTGTAGAGAGGTCATAAAGTTAAAATGAGATCATTACTGTAGGCCCTAATTCAATATGACTGATGTCTTTTCAAGGAAAAGACATCCACACAGAGGGAAGACAATGTGGAGACACACAAGGGTAAGAAGACAGCCATAGGACTGGAATGACGTGTCCCCAAGCCGAGGAATCCCAAGGATTGCTGGTAAACATTAGAAGCTAGAAGAGACAGGAAGGGGGGTCTCCCCTAAAGCTATCGCACCCTTGCCCACATCTTGGTTCAGAGAAGAGACAGTAAATATCTGTTGTTTTAAGCCACCCAGTTTTTGTCCTCTGAACCAAATCTCTAACATCAGTATAAATCCAGCCAACTTTTCCCAAGCTTTTTCTTTTTCTTTCTTTCTTCTTTTTATCCAGAATGTCGACAATGGACCTAAGTTCTTTTAAAGACATATTTACCTGTTATGCTCTGGAGTGCTTAATGCCCAAAAGCTTATTCTAAAGAACTTGAACATTCAGCCACAAATACTGAATCACCCTTTAAGAGCACTGAAGCCTTCAAAGGCAGCAGCATTAGGTATTTTTTCAGATGGCAAGCATTGATTCAAGTCCCTGCCAGCACCCTCACTGTGCTCACTGGCCAGGAGTCACTGTCCCTGTTCCTGACATAGTATTCCAGCCCTCAGATTCCAGAGGTTCACTGCACATCAGATGGTGTTGTGCCCAGGTTGCGGGGTACCCCTGATAAATCACCCGAAGACCAAGTCTGATGCAAAAGCAAGAGGTAGTTTATTCATAAGCGCAGGCTTGGGCTTCTCCGTTCCTGACGCAGCAGGAGAGCAGAGAAGCCCCGACTGCAGAGGGAAGAGCAGTTTTAAGGATACAGAAAGGAAAAAGGGAGGGGGGATAGGGGCTTAGGGAACTGGACAATGTTTGATCTATGCTGATTAGCCTGGGAAAGGATTTACTACTACTGGGGCCCAGGGTGGGTGCCATTATGGGGCAGACATACTGGAGCCGGTGTGGGGGAGGAAGCAGGTTGCCTATCACCTTTGGTATGCAGCTGCAAATTGAAGGCTGTGGGGCAAAGTGGGGTCAGTGAAGGCTGTGAGACAAAATGGAGTTAGTTTTAACAAAATGGAGTTACCAGGTCCTTTCAATGGCTCTCCTGCTGTGCTAGTGTCCCAGGGCTGCAGTAACTAACTACCACAAACTGGTAGCTTAAAACAACAGAAATGAATCTTCCCACAGTTTTGGAGGCCAGGAGTGCACCATGAAGGTGTGGCAGGGCCGTGCTCCCCACCCCAACCCAGAGCCTCCAAGGCAGTGATTTTCAACTGGTGTCCTGCAGCACACAAGTGTGCCATGAGAGGATCTTAGGAGTACCCCCCTCCCAATTTTTAAAGATAATTAATTAAATTACTTTTGAAAGAAATTCAAAGCACGGTTAAGTCTACAAATCAAAATTAAAAGCTCTTTAAATTGATTATAAGAGGGCAGCGCCTATGGCTCAAAGGAGTAGGGTTCTGGCCTCATATACTGGAGGTAGTAGGTTCAAACCCAGACTCGGCCCAAAAAGAAAAAAGAAAAATTGGCCATACTAGTATATCATTGTTATAATAAGTACATCTTTTATTGTTACAATAAATAAACACCAGCTTATTTCTAAAGTGGGTGGGCTGTAGCCTTGAAAAGTAAGGTTTCCCAACACATCCATAAATTGTGAGATTTGACAAGGATTTGCCAATGAACAGCAATATATGTCAAAACCATCCAAAGTGAATGAGGCTGAATGACTCAGCAATCCCTCATTATACCTGAAGTAGTAAAGAGGTGGGGCTTGAACTGAAAGTGTTGCATGGTTCTGTCTAGATTTGGAAAAGTGAAGTAGTTGGACACAATTACGGTGCAAATTCTAGTTTTAAAAAATTTCCAAGTGTGTTTCATTAATACCTATATTTCTTTTTTAAAAGTATAAGTTGTTTATTGTTATTTTTATTGTTTTTGATTTGGCATTTTTTATTTTTATTATGTAGCATTCAATTAAAATTGATACATTTTTAGTAAAGAAACAAAAATTAGAAGATTGGAGTGCATTGAATACTGCTTTATCCAGTACATCAGCAACTAAATTAAAAACAATTAGTCTTCAATATAATGAAGATTAGAACAAAATAAAATATATATTTATATATACACATAAATAAATATTTATATATGTGTATATGTGTTTATATGTACACATACATACATATATGTAAAATGAAGATGATTTGTTATTTAGTTCCATATGTAGTGAAGGAAACCTACCACATCCCACATGAGTAATTTGTGGCACAGCAATACCAAACAAAGCTATGGCTCCCAGCAAATTAAAGAGACACTTACAATCCTGACATTCCCACTTGTCCAAAAAGCTGGTGGAATGTTTCAAATAACTTGCTCTCAGTAATATTGAATAAGCAAAATATGGATCAAATACGCAGTGACATCACAAGAAGGCAGTTACCCAATTGCAGAAATCATAGCTAGGAAAATGAAATCTCATACAATTGCAAAATACATTATTTGACTGGCCTGCTGTGCAATTGTTTAAAACAATATTTGGAGAAGAATACAAAAAAGGAAATTTTAAAATTTCTGCTTTTGGATAATACAGTTTCTCAGAGTGTTAAGGATTTATCTGAAATTAAAATTTCAAGTAATATCTTACCTCAAAGAAGTACACGTTTGCAATTCAGTTAGATGAATCTACTAATATCACTGGTAACCCCAACTTATAGCATTCAGAAGATTTGTCCATAAAGAAGAAATCATAGAATAGTTTTTATTTTGTCAACCACTCCAAACAACAACAAAGGGCCAAAATTAATGCTTTCAGAGAAAAATGACTGCTCTAGAATGAAAGGATTAAAGGAGAAAATGCAGTAGAAACGTTTGAACTAGTTAGAAGGTGTAAACTGGATAAAAATCTTAATGAACAAAATTTACAAACTTATTTTTGGCAAACTTGTTTGTACCAAAGATTTTTTGTACACAAATTTTGAAAAATATTTTTCCTGTACCTACACTTGATATAATGTCTCTGGATTGGATGAGAAACCCTTTGGTTTGTGTGTGTGTGTGGTTTTTGGCTGGGGATGGGTTTGAACCCACCATCTCTGGCATATGGGACGGGTGCCCTACCCCTTTGAGCCACAGGTGCCACCCAAGAAACCCTTTGTTTTAAGTGCATTTGCTTTAACACACTTAAAAATTACAGAAGAGGAAAAGTTAACAAAATAAGAAATGACAGAAGCTTAGAATTTAAATATTTGACAACTCTTACCTAACAAAGAATGTGAAAGATCTCTATAAAGAGAATTATGAATCTCTGGGAAAAGAAATAGCTGAAGATGTTAACAAATGGAAAAACATACCATGCTCAAGGCTGGGAAGAATGAACATTGTTAAAATGTCCATACTGCCCAAAGCAATCTACAGATTTAATGCAATCCCTATTAAAGCACCAATGTCATACTTTGAAGATCTTGAAAAAAAATAGTACTTAATTTTATATGAAATCAGAAAAACCTCAAATAGCCAATATATTACTCAGAGATAAAAACAAATCAGGCAGTATCACATTACTAGACTTTAGGCTATACTACAAATCTATAATGATCAAAACAACATGGTACTGGCACAAAAATTGAGAGGTAGATATATTGAACAGAATAGAGAACTAAGAGATGAACCCAGCCACTTACCATCATTTGATCTTTGATAAGCCTATCAAAAGTTCATTGGAGAGCTGGGCACCTGTGGCTCAAGTGGCTAAGGTGCCAGCCACATACACCTGAATTGGCGGGTTGGAATCCAGCCCAGGCCCACCAAACAACAATGATGGCTACAACCAAAAAATAGTTGGGTGTTGTGGCAGGCGCCTATAGTCCCAGCTACTTGGGAGGCAGAGGCAGGAGAATCACTTGAGCCCAGGAGTTGGAGGTTGCTGTGAGCTGTGATGCCACAGCATTCTACCCAGGGCCACAGCTTGAGGCTCTGTCTCAAAAAAAAAAAAAAAAAGTTCATTGGAAGAAAGATTCCCTATTTAACAAATGGTGCTGGGTGAACTGGCTGGTGACCTGTAGGGGATGAAACTGGACCCACACCTTTTGCCATTAACTAAGATAGACTCTCGCTGGATTAAAGATTTAAACTTAAGACATGAAACTATAAAAATACTAGAGGAAAGTGCAGGGAAAACTCTTGAAGAAATCGGCCTGTGTATTTTATGAGGAGGACACCCCCAGGCAATTGAAGCTTCACGAAAAATATATTACTGGGATCTGATCAAGCTAAAAAGTTTCTGCACAGCCAAGAGCACAGTAAGTAAAGCAGACAGCCTTCAGAATGGGAGATTTTTGCAGGTTACATTTCCAACAAAGGTGTGATAACTGGAATCCACAGAGAACTCAAACTAATCAATAAGAAAAAAACAACCCCATTTCTTTGTGGGAAAGAGACTTGAATGGCCTACGTGAAAAAAAAATGCTCATCTTTAATCCTCAGAGAAATGCAAATCACAACCACTTTGAGATATCACCCAACTCCAATAAGATTAGCCCACGTCACAAAATACCCAAATTATAGATGCTGGCATGAACGTGGAGAGAAGGGAACACTTCTACACTGCTGGTGGGAATGAAACCTAATATGGCCTTTTTGGAAAGAAGTCTGGAGAATTCTCAGGGCACTAAAAGTTGAATTACCTTTAAATCCTACAATTCCTCTACTAAGTATCTACCCAGATGATCAAAACCATTTTACAACAAAAACATTTGCGCCAGAATGTTTATTGCAAACTAATTTATAATTGCCAAGTCATGGAAGCAGCCCAAATGCCTGTCAAACCATGAATGTATTAACAAACTGTGGTATATGTATACCATGGAATACTATGCATCCATAAAAAGCATGGAGACTTTACAGCTTTTACATTTACCTGGGTGGAACTGAAACACACTCTTTTTAGTAAAGTATTTCAAGAATGGAAGAAAAAGTATCCAATGTACTCAATACTATTATGAAACCAATATATCCGCACCAGTACATCCATATGAATGATAAAACACAACTATAGTCCATAAAGGAGAGGAGAAGAGGGAGAGTAAAGAGGAAGGAGGAGGAGGGAGGGAGAACGGAGAGTATTGGGTGGGACCTCACCTATTGTGCATAATGCAATGGTACATTTCAAAACTACAGGACTATAGTATGAACGTCTTACCACAACAAATAAGTGAGATGATGGTTATGTTAATCAGTCTGCTTTAAGCATTCCACATTGTGTATCAAATCAGCACATTTTACCCCATAATTGTACACAGCTATGATTTAATAATAAATAAATTAAATATTCAACAACAGATATTACCTTTTGGTTATCTCTCAAGGGTGAATTTCCAAATATTACAAGAAAAGCGGGGCAGTGCCTGTGGCTCAAAAGAGTAGGGCACCGGCCCCATATGCCAGAGGTGGTGGGTTCAAACTCAGCCCTGGCCAAAAACTGCAACAACAAAAAAAAAAAGAAAGAAAGAAAAGAAAAGCAACAGAAATACCTCTTCTGTTCTCAACATTATATTTATGTTAAGCAAGGTTTTCTGCAATGAATATTAAAAACAAAAATTGATCACTGCTAGAGTCCTTGGAAGAAGATTTAAGAATATGCCTGTCCAGAATTTTCCTTGCATGAGAGGGACTTTACCTAACAAATGCAATCAGTGTAACCTGGTTTCTTGTACCCTCAATGAATCCCCAACCAAAAAAAAAAAAAATAAATAAATAATTTCCTTGCAAAGAAGGTAATCTTAAAAGATGGTATCTCATTAAATGTTAAATTATAGTAAACAGAAAAATAGATAAATATAAATAAATTGTTTAAAGAATTTTAATTGTTATATTTTATTACAAATTATAATAAATTGTTTTATTTTTTTGGCCATGATGGTGCATTTTGTTTGTGTTAATAAATAAATCAAAAAAGGTTTATTTGGGTTTTTTTCATTTTTTTAATTCTTTTTTTTTTCTTTTTTCTCTTTTAATTTTTTTTTTTTTAATCAACGTATGCTGTGGAAGTTTAACTGTAGGTTCAAGTGTGCCATGAAATAAAAAAGGTTGAGGGGGTGACGCCTGTGGCTCAGTGAGTAGGGCGCTGGCCCCATACACCAAGGGTGGTGGGTTCAAAACCAGCCCAGCCAGGCATTGTGGCAGTGCCTGTAGTCCCAGCTACCTGGGACGCTGAGGCAAGAGAATCGCCTAAAGAGCTGGAGGTTGCTGTGAGCTGTGACGGCCACAGTTCTCTACCAAGGGCAACAGCTTGAGGCTGTCTCAAAAAAAAAAAAAAAGAATATTGAGTCTCCTTATTCTTTATAAATTAATTTAATTTTGATTGAGTTATTAATCAACTTAATTTCCTCTTCCTTCTAAACAGGGAGGAAATTCTATTAACAGTTCGACCCTTTGGGGGCTTCCTGCTCTGACTTCTCTCCGCGCAGTTGTACTTTGGTTCTCAGGGCTCAGACAACACATTTCTAATAAGAGAGTGAAAGTGAAGTTTGGCCTCTTGTCACTGACCATCTGGTCATACAGCTTGCGGTGATCCCTGACACCGTCCCACAGGTCAGCAATTCTCTCTGCAACTTCTCAACAATACTGTGGGAAAAGGAGTGTTTTGTGAGGCCAGAAACCCTATTGTTGGTCTTTGATTTCTGGGTGCATCTGAAGTCTTCTCATTAAGGGAACAAAGCCTGGGTGTCCAAAACTCTACACAATACTCAATATGCTCCTTCACTAAAAAGACAATCCCAAAGGAAGTATTAAATCAGTACATGTGGCTGGATAATGTTTTGAGAAATTCATTTTTTTAGGGCTTAATGACAGAATGGACATAACAAATGAGGGAACCATCAGAGATGACTCTAATATTTCAGAATCCTTTGTTTTGTTTATATTTAACATAAAACATCCAAAATGTGTGTGTTGGATCATTTCCCCTCAGTAGTGAGGAATTTGTGTTAGAAGATAAAGTAGGTAAAAAATAGAATTCTCCATAATTTCTGTACAACTGACTCGGAACCACATATGAACACTAGGTGGCGCGAGCCGCCAGGCAATGCAACCTGCCACCGCTTAGTAATCCAGAAAGTGGGTCAGGGAGTCGGTTCTTCCCACCACACGAGGATGTGCCTACTCCAAGTACTGGATTTGGCCAATTAACTTAAGTTTCTTCATTAGAGAATATTAACGATTAAAAGGAAAAATAATTGATTTGGCTCGGCGCCCGTGGCACAGTGGGTGGGGCGCTGGCCACATATACCGAGGCTGCTGGGTTCGAACCCAGCCCAGGCCAGCTAAACAACACTGACAAGTGCAACAAAAAAAATAGCCAGGCATTGTGGCAGGTGCTTGTAGTCTCAGCTACTGGGAGGTTGAGGCAAGAGAATTATTTAAGTTCAAGAGTTTGAGGTTGCCGTGCGCTGTGACGCTACTGCACTCTACCGAGGGCAGCATACTGCAACTCTGTCAAGAAAGAAAAGAAAAGAAAGAAAGAAAATTGCTTTGTTAACACTGCTGTCAAGGCATGAGGTTTCAGAGATCTTAGCTTATGCTTCTCTGTGCCATTAAAAAAAGAAAGTTCTCCTGTTTAAATTATGTGAAACACAGTCTGCCTTTTCATTTGAGAATAATAAACTACATATGGACTGTGCCTTACCTTGCGCAGTTTTTCAGAGATGATCTAATGTGAGCTAATCAGTGGGATACCGCTGTCGTCTGCATTTCATAGGAGGTTCTGTAACTTGCCCCAGCCTCTCATCCAGGAAGCTGAAAAGCCAGGCCGTGAGGGGGTGTGATGTTAGAACCTGCCAGCAGAGGCAGAAGCTTTTGTTCTAATCCAAGCTCTGCCACTTACTTGTATTAGATTTTTAGAGAGAAAAAAATCACCCTTCAAGAACTGATTTTTTGTTTTTCCATTTGAAAAATGAATAAATAGTCCCTGTGGCGGTGCCTTTTTAACTTAAATGCACACAGTCATCTAGGGATCTCACTGACAAGCAGCGTCTGATTCAATAGACCTGGGGTGGGCCTGAGACTCTATACTTCTAACAACCTGGGTGATGCAACAGTGTTGTTCAGAGGACCACACAGAATAACCATCCTATTATGAAAGACTAATTAACATCTACAGCAGAAAATCTTTTCTACAACTAAGAAATGAACAAACCATATATCTGCATCAATGTTTGCAATTTGAGATATTCACTAGTAGTTGTCTGTTTGAAAGAACTGTGTTGCTGGGTTCTGTATTTTATTATTTTATGCTTCTATCAATAGATTGGAGGCTACCAGATCCTATTTGGGAATGAAGCTTTATTATTCCAGTTATCAGTCCACCAGTATATCCCTATCATTTGCTTCTTAGATCAATTGGGGTTGATTCTTGATTGACAGAATAGCTGGCATCTCAGAGGAAGCTGCCCCAGATTTCCTATATAGCATCTGATATGAAGTTGTTGTTTTAGGGGTCGGCGCCTGTGGCTCAAGCGGCTAAGGCGCCAGCCACATACACCTGAGCTGGCAGGTTCAAATCCAGCCTGGGCCCCCAAACAACAATGACGGCTGCAACCAAAAAAATAGCCAGGTGTTGTGGCAGGCACCTGTAATCCCAGCTACTTGGGAGGCAGAGGCAAGAGAATCACCTGAGCCCAAGAGTTGGAGGTTGCTGTGAGCTGTGATGTCACGGCACTCTACCCAGGATGACAGCTTGAGACTCTGTCTCAAAAAAAAAAAAAAAGAAGTTGTTGTTTTAGGCCTTTGCAACATGAAACCATCAACTTTACCTAATTACAAGCATCCTGTTTCCCAGACAAATAATCTCCCTCCATACTGATGCTAGGGAGTTATTAAATGATAGCATGTGCTGAAGATCAACTTATCCAAGAAATTTTGCATTTACTCCGAGGAGCACTTTACAGTTTACAAAAGCATTTTCAGCTATGTTAACTCATTTGCTGCTCCAAAAACTTCGTGAATTAGAGAAGGAAGATATTATTTTCCCCGTTGCAGATGAGAGACTAGAAAGTCGTGACATACAGAAGCACAAACTGCACCACTCTGCTTACCTACGCATGGCTTAGTAGGCGTGTCACTCTGAGAGCAAAGAGTGCCCATGCTGTAACAGAAAAAAAGGGAAGAAGGGGTGGAATAGGGCTAGGATCACTCTGTTATTAGAAAGAAGGAAGTAAGAGTAATAAATCAAGTCAGACTGATGGCGAGGGAAAATCTTAAGTCTCTGGTGACACATATCTGTGGGGTTTTTTGTTTGTTTTTTCTTTCTTTTCTTTTTTTTTTTTTGAGACAGAGTTTCACTATGTCACCTTTAGCACAGTGCTGTGGCATCACAGCCCACAGCAACCTCAAACTCTTGGGCTTAAGTGATTCTCTTGCCTCACCCTCCCAAGTAGCTGGGACTGCAGGCACCTGCCACAACACCTGGCCATTTTTTTTTTTTGTAGCTGGATATAGTTGTGGGCATCTGTAGTCCCAGCTACTCAGGAGGCTGAGGCAGGAGGATCACTTGAGCCCAGGAGTTTGAGGTTGCTGTGAGCTAGGCTGACACCATGGCATTCTAGCCCGGAGAGCTGAATGAGACTGTCTTAAAAAAAAAAAAAAAAAAAAAAAAAAAGCCTTTAGTGATTCTAATGTGCAGAGAAGGATAGAAAATAGTTCATTAGATCACTTCCTAATTTAAGGTTTTTTCTATACACACATATGTATAGTCCACCTGCCAGTTTACTTTAAAGCAGAATTTTTGCAGGTGCACCAAATGAAGCACCTTACATTTCTTGCATATACCAGGCACACAGTAAGTGTCCTGAGATTGAAAGATATTGGCTATAAAACTTAATCCAAGACTTTCATAGGAAAATATTAAATGTTTGAAATAAAAATTGAAAAGTTTTGGTTCCTGGTTTCACCAGAAGAGGAACTAATTACAATTAAGCACGCAGCCTGTGAAGCCTTGTGCCTGGGTTTGAATCCTAGCTCTAACGCTCACTAACTGTGCAAGATTCATCAAGTTATTCAACCTCTCTGTTCACTGCTTCCCTCTACTATAAAATGGACAGAAGGACAGTAATCACTGAATTAAGGGAGTTGAATAAGAAACATTCTGCTGTGTCAGCAATGGAAGTTACAGCCCACCTTTCCCTGCTAGAGACAGAGGACTTTGTCAGGTTTCTTTTCTTTTTTTCTTCAAGACAGAATTTAACTCTGTCACCCTAGGTAGAGCCCTGTGGCATCATGGCTCATGGCAGCCTCAAACTCTTGGGCTCAAATGATCCTCTTGCCTCAGTTTTTCATTTCTAGGACAGACAGAGTCTTGCTCTTGTTTAGGCTGGTGTCAAACTCCTAAACTCAAGTGATTTACCCGCCTTCGCTTCCCAGAGTGCTAAGATTACACCCGGGAGCCACGCGCCGACCTTGAGCCAGTTTTCTTCAGTCACCTCTCTAGACCTTCCAACACAGCCGGCCTCTCCACACGTTTGCTATTTTTTTTAATTTTTAGAATGAGATAATGGTAAGATGATTATCCAGTGTATGTGTGTGTGCCACTCAAAAATAATAACTGACGGGCGGCGCTTCTGGCTCAGTGAGTAGGCGCTGGCCCCATATGCCGAGGGTGGCGGGTTCAAACCCAGCCCCTGCAGAACTGCAACCAAAAATAGCCGGGCGTTGTGGCGGGTGCCTGTAGTCCCCGCTGCTACGGAGGCTGAGGCAAAAGAATCGCTTGATCCCAAGAGCTGGAGGTTGCTGTGAGCTGTGATGCCACCACACTTTACCGAGGGCGACAAAGTAAGACTGTGTCTCTTAAAAAAAAAAAAAAAAAGCCATTATTTGCCTTTCAAACAAAATTATAGAAGGGCAACAAAGTGAGACTCTGTCTCTAAATAATAATAATAATAACTGAATCTGAAGCTAAAATAATAATTTAGCTCATGAATCATGCCACACCATCCTTTTGAAGGAACGGGTGAACCATTATGTAATAAACGGATAGTCCTTTTTTTTTTTTTTTTTATAAACAGTGCCTCAAGTTGTCGCCCTGGGTAGAGTACTGTGTTATCACAGCTCACAGCAACCTCAAACTCCTGGGCTCAAGCAATTGTCCTGCCTCCGCCTCCCAAGTAGCTGGACTACAGGCGCCTGCCACAACGCCCCCGCTACTCTTTGGTTGCAGCCATCATTGTTTGGCGGCCCGGACTGGACTCGAACACGCCAGCTCAGGTGTATGTGGCTGGCGCCTTAGCCCCTTGAGCCACAGGCGCCAAGCCCAAGCTGTTTCTTCTAATATTAAACTGAGAGCAGCTTCATCTCCTCTTGAGAAGGGAAAGGAAAAAAAAAAAAAAGGAAATAATCCAACAGTTGAATTTCACTGAATAGTTCAATGCTGCCCTTTTATCAGATATAAATTTTTTGTAAAATGGCTCCAGCCACTTCTTGCCTTGTGAAAAATCATCTAGGAAGCTTCTTCCTTATAAGCAATTCATAATCCTTAGGGGAGATGGATCAAAGAAATGTACAATGTGCCTATGAGTCATCCTTAAAATGCTGGTATTTCCTTCTGTAAGCTTCTGTAGTGGGGAAAATTATAATCCCACTCAAGCTTTGGAGATCTGTTATCACTGTGTGGCTTGAGCAACCCTTGGAGACAAGGCAATTTATTGGCTAGGCAGCCTAGAAACAGCTTCTGGACCAATCACCTGCCTGAAAACAGTTCTTGGACCTAGAAACGGTACCTAAACCAATCAGCTGTTTTCTGAACACTGTTTTTTCTAAAATCTGCCACTTTTGCTTTGCAAATCAAAACCATAGAAATAAAATGTACTTGAATTATTTCTATGCCAACCTCATGTGTCCTAGCCTCTCTTCAGCCTATTTGACAAGCAAGCACCTTGAACTCTTTCCCCTTCAAGGGGAGTCACTCTGCACCAGATAATTTTTTTAGCTACATTATATCCTTTGTAGAACGAGGTAAGTGATGTCAACCTAAACTACAATGCAGAGAGACTCTGTAACAGGAAATGATGTTTATGGCTCGGCGCCTGTGGTTCAAGGGGCTAAGGCGCCAGCCACATACACCTGAGCTGGCGGGTTCGAATCCACCCCTGGCCGCCAAACAATGACAGCTGCAACCAAAAAATAGCGGGGGCGTTATGGCTGGCGCCTGTAATCCCAGGTACTTGGGAGGCGGAGGCAGGAGAATTGCTTGAGCCCAAGAATTTGAGGTTGCTATGAGCTGTGACGCCACAGCACTCTACCAAGGGTGACATAATGAGACTTTGTCTCAAAAAAAAAAAAGAAAAGAAAAGAAAATGATGTTTATTTGGCAATAGAGCATTGCAGGGAATGTGTATGTCATAATAAACTTTGGTTCAGAAAGATAAAGGATGACAAAGGTTTGTAAAGGAAGAAATGAGGAAGTTTATATAATTGTTTGGGGAGGATGTTTTTTGACATAATTCTTTTTTTTTTTTTTTTTTTTGCAGTTTTTGGCCAGGGCTGGGTTTGAACCTGCCACCTCCAGCATATGGGGCCAGCGCCCTACTCCTTTGAGCCACAGGCGCCACCCTACATAATTCTTTTGAAATAATTATCCCTAGCTACAAAGATCAATAACAAGGGTGATACCAATCTAGGCTGGACAGGCAGTGCTGGGCAGATGTCCCTGCAGAAGTATTTTTGTGTGAGGTTGCATAGGCCTTTGTCACAAAGCTGTGGTTTTTGCAGTGTTTTGTGGGTTTTGTTAGCAGGCAGATATGCATGAGAACCTTCTCTTCATAACCAACCCCACCTCTATGTGTTAGATTTGTCAGGGTTTTTGTTTTTTTACACTTTTGTTTTTTACACTTTGTTTTTTTACATTTTTGTTTTACATATTTTACATTCACAGAAGTAAATAAATACATTTCAAAGTGTTTCACTTTATACATAGTAGTTGCTCTGACACTGCACACATGAGAATATATGTTCTTTCTAGTTTCTTGGTTCTTAATCTTTACTATATTAGAATATCTGGAGTTTTTTCTTTTTTAATCCTGATGGCCAGACCTAACTCCAGACCAATCAAATCAGAATTTCTTATCAGGATTTGTTCAAGTTCTGGAGATGGTTCCCTTGTACACCTTAAGTTGAAAAGCACTATTTAACTAAATTTTTTTTTTTTTTTTTTTTTTTTTTTTTTGCAATTTTTGGCTGGGGCTAGGTTTGAACCTGCCACCTCTGGCATATGGGGCCAGCACCCTACTCCTTTGAGCCACAGGTGCAGCCCTATTTACCTAAATCTTAACAAGATCAAAAGCTCCCCAAAGGAAGGGCAGTTTCTTGCATTTTACTTTATCTCATCCCTTGATGCCTAGTATAGTATTTCTGCCTAGAATAGCCAACCAATTAATAGAAAATACAAAGAGAGTCACAGAAATGTACCTAGGACTTGGGGTAGGATCAGGAATGTGACATCCTCTGAACTTAGTGATGAAATATGGTATAGTGAACTAATACAACCCTTTTGGAAAGATGCATGAGGAATCCTCAAAGAACTCAAACTAGACCTCCCATTTGATCCTACATTCCCATTACTGGGCATCAACCCAGAAGAAAAAAAATCATTTTATCATAAGGACATTTGCACTAGACTGTTTATTGCAGCTCAATTTACAATTGACAAATTGTGGAAACAGCCTAAATGCCCACCAACCCAGGAATGGGTAACAAGCTGTAGTATATGTATACCATGGAGTACTATTCAGCCACTGAAAAGGATGGTGACTTTACATCATTTGTATTAACCTGGATGGAGTTGAAACACATTCTTCTTAGTAAAGTATCACAAGAATAGAGAAGCAAGAATCCAATGTACTCAATTCTGATATGAGGACAATTGATGCTAGTGCATGGTGGAGGGAAGGGGAATGGGGAAGCAGAGAGAGGGAAAGAGGGAGAGGGGTGTGGGTCCACGATGTGACACACCTCTTGGGGGCGGACACTATTATTTACCCAGAAAATGCAAGCAGTGTACCCTGGCTCTTTGTACCCTTAGTGATTCCCCAACAATAAAAAAAAAAATTAATAATTAAAATTAAAATAAAAAAAAGAAAAGAAATATAGAATAGTGATAAGAGCTTGTTCTTAAGGACTCACATTTGCATCTCTATCATCACCTAACTCTTGTCCTAAAGTAAGTTAATAGTAAAATGGGGAAGTAAAAATATCTATTTGAGAGGGTGTCATAAAGATCACATTAAATATAGGGTACACTCCCTGGGTGTAGGAAACAACTACAAGTCTGATTTTTACCTGTCATGTGTAAATTAAGTTATATAACCTAATGGTTTGTACCATCATATTAATCTGAAAATTTTAAAAGATCACATTAGTATCCAATGTACTCAATACTAATATGAAACCAATACATAAACTACTACAAACTCACACAAAAGAAAAACACAAGCATAGTCTAGCAAGGGGGAGGGAGAGGAGTATAGGGTGAGGGAGGGTGACTGGTGGTATCTCACCTGACGTCTACAATGGGTGAAGGACTGAACTGCAACTTGAAGTTTACCTTAGAAATGAAAACAATGTAACATAAACATTTATATCCTCATATCAAATCTGAAATTTTTAAAAAAAATCACATTAAATAATGTAGGCAAAGCACCATCAGGGCCCTTGGTACCTGCTGCATAAAGAGCAAAGTAAAAACCAACACAAGGCCAGGCTCAGAGGCTCAAGCCTGTAATCCCAGCACTTCAGGATGCCAAGGTGGGGGAGGGGGAGTTATTTGAGGTCAGGAATACCAGATCAGCCTGGGCAACATAGTGATACCTGATCTCTACAAAAAATAAAATAATAATTACAATAATAATTAGCTGGATGTGGTGGTATATGCTTGTAGTCCTAACTACTTGGGAGGAGGCTGAGGCAGGAGGATCACTGGAGCCCAGGAGTTTCATCCTGAACACAAAGAAAGACCTTGTCTCTTTAAAAAAAAAAAAAAAAAGAGGAATTAACACAAAATAGTTGAGAGACAAAAGTAATTTCTCCTCAAGCTGACCAAATTTTCATAGACTGGACACACACCGCAGGTACACATCAGTACAGCAGGCCTAGTTCCTTTGTATGTTGACCATTTTGTTCCAGTACCTTGGGTGGTCAACTTACAGAGGTTCTACTGTATATGGAAGGATGTAAGTAGGTCATAGGCAAAACTATGCCATTCTATACCAGAGACTTGAGCATCTACAGATTTTGGTATCCACAATATCCCTGGAACCAATCTACCACAAATACCAAGGGACAACTATTAAAAAAAGTCATTTAATCTCTCTTCCTTTAATTTGAACATTTCAAATAACATTATAGTAATGAGAGTGGCATTGGCTACATATACTAGAAAAGAAAAAGAAAAACTCCCGTAGAGATGTTGGCAGAGTTTCTTTCTGCAGTAGGTCCTTGGTCTTGGAGATTCGAAGAATGAACCCACGGACCACAGATCAGTGGTAAAATAGGATTTATTAGACAGAAAGGAATACAGAGCGGAAGAGCTTCTGGCAGAGCAGAAGACCCAAGTGGAAAGTCTCCAAGTGAGTCGTTTGTCTAGGAGTAAAAGTTCTTGAGAATTACACTAGGCCAGGTTTTGACAGACTTCAGTGTTCATGAATTTATTAACAAATGAATGCAGTCCCTTCAGCTCTGGCAAAAAAAAAAAAAAAAAAAGCGGGGCATCCACTTCAGAAGTGGCTCAGTTTACATGAGACTGGGCCCCAGAGCCAGGAAATTTTTTTTTTTTTTAAATTAAATCATAGCTGTGTACATTAATGCAATCGTGGGGTACAATTTGCTGGTTTTATATTCAATTTGAAATATGTTCATCAAACTGGTTAACATAGCCTTCACGGCATTTTCTTAGTTACCTACTCTCTCTTAGCTACCTACTTAACCCTTTGAGTAGTTTCTCAGAAATTATGGACTCAACTCCTGGCCTCAAATGATCCTCCTGTCTCAGCTCCAAAAATGCTAGATTATAGAAATAATAATAATAACAACAATAAATCTTACTTAATAAGTAATACTCTTGTAGTTTGAGAAAATGGTATAGGAATAACAGATGCATAATTTCTTTTCTTTTCTTTCTTTCTTTTTTTTTTTTTTTTTTTTTTTTTAGACAGAGTCTCACTATGTCAGCTCACAGCAATCTCTAACTCTTAGGCTTAAGTGATTCTCTTGCCTCAGCCTTCCAAGTAGCTGGGACTACAGGTGCCCACCATAACGCCCAGCTATTTTTTGGTTGCAGTTGTTTAGCTGGCCTGGGCTGGGTTCAAACCCATCACCGTTGGTGTGTGGCTAGCACTGTAACCACTGTGCTACAGGCACCAAGCCACATAATTTATTTTCCAGAACATAGAATAACATAGGATCAAAATTGTAATTTGTTATAAATATGTATTACAAATGCAATATAAAATGACAATTTTTCTATATAGATTTCTAGTTGGTCCAGTCACATTTGTTGATGTAACTATAGATTTCTCCATTGAATGTCCCTGGCGCCTTTGTTGAAAATCAATTAGCTGTATATGCATAGGTCCATTTCTGGATTCTATTTTGTTCCATTCATCTACTCAGCAATATCACAGTCTTGAGGACTATAGTTTTTTAGTAATTTTTAGAATCAGGTAGTGAGGTTCCCCCAATTTTGTTCTTTTCACGATTGTTTTAGCTATTCTAAATTTTTGGTAATTTCATATAAGCTTTCCATTTAGCTTTTCTGTTTCTGTCTAAATAAACCTGCTAGGATTTTGATTGGGATAACTTTGACGCAATAGGCCAATGTTGAGAGGGTTGACATCTTAATAAGATAAAGGTTTCCAATCCATGAGTAATGTTTTCCACCCCATTTATTTACTTATTTAATTTCTTCTGTAATATTTTATATTCTTCATATATTTTTCTTTTTTCTTTTTTTTTTTGAGATAGACTCACTATGTGGCCCTCAGTAGAGTGCAGTGGCATCAAAGCTCACAGCAACCTCAAACTCTTGGGCTCAAGCAATTTTCTCTCTCTCTCTTAGAGTCTTACTTTATTGCCCTCAGTAGAGTGCCATGGCGTCACACAGCTCACAACAGCCTCCAACTCCTGGGTTTAGGCGATTCTCTTGCCTCAGCCTCCCGAGTAGTTGGGACTATAGGCGCCCGCAACACTTGGCTATTTTTGTTGTTGTTGCAATTTGGAGGAGCCTGGATTTGAACCTGCCACCCTCAGTATATGGGGCCAGCCTCCTACCCACTGAGCCACAGACACCGGCCCATATTCTTCATTTAATATGCTATATTCTTTAAAGCATAGAGCTTGTGGACATTTTTGTGAAATATTTTTTATCCCTACTATTTTAAATTTTGATGCATTTTAATTAATTACATTTTCTTTTTTAATGGGATGAATATTTTCTTTTTATTAATTATTTTTATTAAATCATAACTTTGTACATTGATGCATTTATGGGGATCAGGGTACTGCTTTGATATACAATGTGAAATGTTTACATTGAACTAAGTAACACATCCATCACAATTATGCTCTTTTTTTTTTGCAGTTTGTGGCCAGGGCTGGGTTTTAACCTGCCACCTCTGGCATATGGAGCTGGCGCCCTACTCCTTTGAGCCACAGGTGCCGCCCCACTCATTTCTTAATAGTTTTGAAATGTACCATTGCATCATGCACATTAGGTGAGGTACCCCCAAATACTCTCCCACCTCCCATATACCCCCTTACTTCCCCCCATATTCCTCCTTCCCTCCACTCTCTCTCCTCTTCCCTTCTACTTTCTAGACTATAGCTATGTTTTGCCATTTGTATGAGTGTGTAGGTGATTATATATTGGTTTCATAGCAGTATTGAGTACATTGGATACTTTTTTTCTTGAGATACTTTACTAATAAGAATATGTTCCAGCTCCATCCAGGTAAACATAAAAGATGTGAAGTCTCCATCTTTTTTATGGCTGCATAGAATTCCATAGTGTACATATACCACAATTTGTTAATCCATTCATGGGTTGATGGGCACTTGGGCTGTTTCCATGTCTTGGCTATTATGAATTGGGCTGCAATAAACATTCTGGTGCAAATGTCTTATAAAATGATTTTTGATCATGTGGGTATATACCTAGTAGAGGAATTTCAGAATCAAACAGTATGTCTACTTTTAGTTCCTTGAGTGTTCTCCAGACTTCTTTCCAAAAAGGTCATATTTGTTTGCATTCCCACTAGCAGTGTAGAAGCATTTCCTTCTCTCTGCATCCACACCAACATCTATAGTTTTGGGATTTTGTGATGTGGGCTAATCTTACTGGAGTTAGATGATATCTCAAAGTAGTTTTGATTTGCATTTCTTTGATGATTAAGGACAATGAACATTTTTTCATGTGTTTGTAGGCCATGCGCCTGTTTTCATCAGAGAAGTTTCTGTTCAAGTCTCTTGCCCACATAGAAATGGGGTTATTTATTCTTTTCTTATTGATTAGTTTGAGTTCTCTGTAGATTCTAGTTATCAGACTTTTGTCAGAAGCATAACCTGCAAAAATCTCCCATTCTGAAGGTTGTCTATTTACTGTGCTCTTGGTTGTGCAGAAGCTTTATAGTTTGATCAGATCCCAATAATGAATTTTTGGTGTTGCTTCAATTGCCTGGGGAGTCCTCCTCATAAAATATTCTCCCAGGCCAATTTCTTCAAGTGTTTTCCCTGCACTCTTTTCTAGTATTTTTATAGTTTCATATCTTAAGTTTAAATCTTGTATCCAGTGAGAATCAATTTTTGTTAATGGTGAAAGGTGAGGGTCCAGTTTTGATCTTCTACAGGTCACCAGCCAGTTCACCCAGCACAATTTGTTAAATAGGGAGTCTTTCCCCCACTGAAAATTTTTGATAGGTTTGTTAAAGATCAAATGGTGATAAGTAGCTGGGTTCATCTCTTGGTTCTCTATTCTGTTCCATAAATCTACTGCTCTGTTTTTGTGCCAGTACCATGCTGTTTTGATCACTATAGATTTATAGTATAGCCCAAAGTCTGGTAATATTATCTCCTGATTTGTTTTTATTTCTGAGTAATGTATTTGCTATACAAGGTTTTTTCTGATTCCATATAAAATGAAGTACTATTTTTTCAAGTTCCTTAAAGTGTGACAGTGGTGCTTTAATAGGGGTTGCATTAAAATTGTATATTGCTTTGGTTGTTGATTCTTCCCAGCCATGAGCATGGTATGTTTTTCCATTTGTTAACATCTTCAGCTATTTCTTTTCTTAGAGTTTCATAGTTCTCTTTATAGAGATCTTTCATGTCCTTTATCAGAAATATCTGGTAAATTCCCAGATATTTCATCTTCTTTGGCACTATTGTAAAAGGAATAGAGTCCTTGATTGTTTCCTCAGCTTGACTATTGTTGGTGTATATAAAAGCTTCTGACTTGTAAGTATTGATTTTGTATCTTGAGATGCTGCTGTATTCCTTGATCACTTCTAAGAGCTTTGAAGTTCAGTCCCTGAGATTTTCCAGGTATAGTATCATGTCATCAGCGGACACTGAGAGTTTGATCTACTCTGGACCTATTTGGATACACTTGATTGCCTTCTCTTGCCTGATTGCTATAGCTTAGACTTCCATTACTATGTTAAATAGCAATGGAGACAGTGTGCATCCTTACTTTGTCCCTGATTTGAGTGGAAATGTTTTCAATTTTTATACCATTCAATATGATATTGGCTGTGGGTTTGCTGTAGATGGCCTCTATCAGTTTAAGAAATGTCCTTTCTGTGCCTGTTTTCTAAAGAATTCTGATCATGAAAGGATTCTGGATATTATCAAAGCCTTTTCCTACATCAATTAAGAGAATCATATGGTGTTTGTTTTTTAATTTATTGATGCGATGTATTATATTTATAGATTTGCATATGTTGAACCAACCCTGTAAACCTGGAATAAAACCAACTTGATCATGGTGTATAATTTTTTTGATGTGTTGCCGAATCCTGTTTGCTACTATCTTATTGAATATTTTTGCATCAATATTAATGATATTAGTCTATAATTTTCTTTCTTCATTGGATCCTTTCCTAGTTTGGGTATCAGGGTGATATTTGTTTCATAGAATGTGTTGGGAAGTAGTCCTTCTTTTTCTATGCTTTGGAAAACATTGTATAATGTAGGTACTAGTTCCTCTTGAAAGGTTTGATAGAATTCAGATGTGAAGCTATCTGGTCCTGGACTTTTCTTTTTAGGGAGATTTCGTATTGTTGATGCTATTAGGTGGTTGATATAGGTCTATTTAAGATTTCTAATTCTTTCTGGTTGAGTCTAGGAAGGTGGCATGCTTCCAGGTATTGGTCCATTTCCTTCAGCTTTTTATATTTCTGGGAATAAAGATTTTTGTAGTAATCATGGAGGATTTTTTGAATTTCTGAAGTGTCTGTTGTTATTTCTCCTTTATTATTTCTGATAGACAATATTAGAGATTTTACTTTTCTATTTCTGGTTAGGTTGGCCAAAAGTTTATCAATTTTGTCAATGTTTTCAAGAAAACAACTTTCTGTTTCATTGGTCTTTTGAATGATTCTTTTGTTTTCAATTTCAAATTCAATTTCGGAATTTGTTTTAATTCTGCCCTAATTTTGGTTATTTCTTTTCTTCTTCTGGGTTTGGGGTTGGAATGTTCTTTCTTTTCCAGTTGCTTGAGATGATCCATTAAGTTGTTGGCTTCCTCTTTTTCTGTTTTCTTGATGAAGGCTTCCAATGCTATAAATTTCCCTCTTAGGACTGCCTTAGCAGTATCTCACAGGTTTTGATAACTTGTGTCTTGGTTATCATTTAGTTCCAAGAATTTGGTGATTTCCTTCTTAATCTCGTATTTGGCCCAGCTATCAGTTAGCCTAAGATTATTTAGCTTCCATGACTTTGTTTGCATATGAAGATTTCCATTGCTGTTGAGTTCAACTTTTATTCCATGGTGGTCCGAGAAGATACAAGGAATGATTTTTATACTTTTAAATTTGTTGAGGGTAGACTTGTGTCCTAGGATATGATCTATTTTGGAGGATGACCCATGGGGTGATGAGAAGACTGTATATTCAGTTTTATTAGGGTGAAATGTTCTGTAGAGGTCTGTAAAGTCCATTTGTTCTAGGGTCAGGTTTAAGTCTAATATTTCTTAGTTTAGTTTCTTCCTGGAGGATCTATCCAAAACTGTCAAAGAGGGGTTAAAATCTCCAACTATTATAGTGCAGGAAGATATCAAGTTGTTCATATCCATTAGAGCCTGCTTTATGAATTGAGGTGCATTCTGATAGGGTGCATAAATGTTAAATATAGAAATCTCTTCATGTTGGGTGTTTCCCTTGACAAATATGTAGTGACATTCCTTATCTTTCTTTACCTTTGTTGGTTTAAAGCCAATTGTATCTCTGCTAGTAAAATTGCAACCCCTGTTTTTTTCTGGTTTCCATTTGCCTGTATTATACAAGTCCATCCCTTTATCCTGAGTCTATTTTTACCCTTTAAGGTAAGGTGAGATTCTTGTATACAGCAGATATCTGGTCTGAATTTATGTATCCAGTCAGCCAGCCTGTGCCTCTTTAGAGGACTATTTAAACCATTCACATTAATTGAGAAAATTGATAAGCCTGGTTGTGTTTT
>CAUYPK010014416.1:0-10057 GCA_963574355.1 Loris lydekkerianus
GAGTTGGTGTAAATATTTACAATTTTTACTTGGCTTAATTCTAAGGCTTGGGTCAAGGCGATTAACTCAGCCTTCTGAGCAGATGTCCCTTGAGGTAGGGGCTTAGCCTCCACAGTCTCTGTTAAGGTGACCACTGCATACTCAGCCCACCACTCACCTTGTGCCCTCACGTAACTGCTTCCATCTATATACAAGTCCCAGTTTGCAACTGTCCAGGGCTGGTCACACAAGTCAGGTCTGCTAGAATATCTATAACTTGCATACAGTCATGCTCAGTCTCTCTTCCACTGACTGGAAGGAGTGAGGCTGGGTTCTGGGTGTTTTTGCATTAGAGAGCCAAAAATGTTCCTTTGTATTCATCAAAGTGACCACAGAGTGGGGTACTTTTACTCTGAGATCCTGCCCTAGAGTCAGCTTATCAGCTTCTTACACAAAGAGAGCAGTAGCGGCTAGAGCCCGTAAACAGGGTGGCCATCCTTTTGCCACTCCATCCAACTGCTTAGAGAGGTAGCTACAGGCCTTGGCCAGGACTCAACCAGCTGGGTTAACACGCCCACAGACATCTTTTCTCTCTCTGGGATATACAGAGTGAAGGGCTTGGCCAAGTCTGTTAGCCCCAATGCAGGTGCATTTATCAGCCTCATCTTTAGCTGGGACAAGGCATGTTCCTGTTCTCCTCCCCATTCTAAGGGTTCTCCTTCCTCTCCTTTAGTTGCCTCATACAAGGGCTTAGCCAAGGCAGCCAAGTTGGGAATCCAAAGGTGACAGAAGCTGACCGGGCCTAAGAATTTCCAAACCTGCTTTTGGCTCATGGGGCTGAGGAGCCAATTAATGACCTGCCTCAATTTCATGGCTAGATACCTCTAACCCTGCTGGATTCTTAGATAACGTACTTGCTGCTGGCAAATCTGGGCCTTCCGTTTGGATACTTTATAGCCACATACCTCTAGATGTCATAAAAGACAGTCCATGCCTCAGGCGCAGCCCTCCTGGGTAGGGTGTCCTGAAAGGAGGTCATCGACATATTGGAACAGCACATATTCTAAGTCCTCAGCTGGGAATTTCTGGAGGTCATGAGCCAGTGCTTCTCCAAAAATCGTGGGTGTTTTCAACCCCTGTGGCAACCTGTTCCATGTGTACTAGATCACAGTTTTCATGTCTGGTCTCTCCCACTGGAAAGCAAACAGTCTCTGGCTTTCCAGAGCCAGCCTTATACTGAAAAAGGCATCTTTTAAGTCCAGGCAAGTGGGCTACTTGGCTACTGCTGGCAGCAGACTCAGCAGAATATACTGATTAGGCACAGTAGGATGCAATGTTACAGTTACACCATTTGCTGGGAAATTGATTTTAGATTTTAATTTTTCCTGAGGTATCTATATAGACACAGTAGATAACATTTAATACTGCACAAATTTTTCCAGTGTAGCCAACAGGTGACTTTTGTGGAGTCTTAAGGTTTCAGAGTAAATATAACTACTGCATATGATTCTATACTCTTTGGCCAGTCTCTTAGTCCCATTTTACAGATCAATTTGGTAAAACAGTTATGCCTCATTTATGAGTTGACAGTACAGACAAGGCTGGGATGTAAATACAGGTGGACCACAGCCTCTTTTTTCTTTGAATCATTTTTCTCTCTCCAATTTCTCTCTTTACTAAAGGCAAATTATAGTAGAACTAACTTATTTGCCAAAATAAAATGTACCTTCAGAATATGGGGTCTAATTATTTGCATGAAGTGCAGTAAGAATAATTAATTATTGGCCATCTAGGCTCTTCTTTCCTTTAAAATTGGCTTTGCTGGAACCTTTTATAAGGAATCTCAGGCTGGACTTTTTGAAAGCCGTTCAGAGCCCAGGTTGCATCTGTGCCATTAGATACCTGTATGCATTGGGTTAATCCCTCTTCTCTTGAGGTCCCCAAGCACATTTTGATTCCTGGACCTGTCAGCAAGTGACTTTCGTTACTTACAAAAGATCAGGAAATGTTACTGATGGGTATCTGGCCAGTTTTCCAAAGGGCTTTTTTATTGGCTTTATAAAGTTAACCTTAATTCCTTAACACAGTCTGGACACCTCTGGAAATGCTATTCCAGCCAAAGCCTTGGTAAAATAACCAGTGCCTTCATCATGTCCTATAGAACAAAACAAATTCTTATTGAACTTATGCAAATAACTGTATTGTCGGAAATTAAGAATACTTACAAATG
This sequence comes from Loris lydekkerianus, assembly GCA_963574355.1. Lineage (NCBI taxonomy): Eukaryota > Metazoa > Chordata > Mammalia > Primates > Lorisidae > Loris > Loris lydekkerianus. The sequence goes on from CAUYPK010014416.1 coordinate 2,210, forward strand.
GCTTTTAAATTCCAGAGAAATCAAGGAGAGAGAAAAATATATGTTTCAAAATCTGCCCATGAGTACATACATTGCTTGAAAAGCTACAAATAGCTCAAAAGACAGAAAATTATTTTCCTGACTTCTGGAAAACAGAACGCAGAAAGAATCAACAATATTTCAAACAAAAAGCCATTACAAACTAGCCCAGCTCCACATAACTGATTTCTGTTCTGTTGAAGTTAGATTAGCAATACTCATAGACATGTTAACTTTCCAATGAAAGTTCTAAAAATCTGCTTTTTAGTCTGAAGGTATTAAATTTCCAAAGACATCAGAAATTTAAATTTGAGAGAATTCATTAGCCTCTCTTAATATTTCTTTTTCTTTTTAGGATAAATTTTAGATTCAGCCAGTTACATTAAAAAAAAAACAACATTTTATTTTTTAGATGAATTAAAATTATTACTGACAATATATGTTAGGACAGACCAATGTCTTATACATTAGGACCAATGCTTTACAGGTGAGGACAGGCCAATGCTTTATAATATTGGAACATATATATAACAATAACCCACATAAAATTAATCAACATTTCATATTTGACAATGTTTCCTATATATTTTTAATAAATCAAGTAAGTTTAATTTGTTTTCCCATGACTTTTAGTAGTCTTAATATTTCAAGAAGACCAAATTTAGAGTTGTATTTTTTTGTTTTTTGTTGGCCTGGGCCAAGTTTGAACCCGCCAGCCTTGGTGCATGTGGCCAGCATTGCAACCACTGCCCTACAGGCGCCAAGCGTTAGATTTAGAGTTTTTATTTTGGAAGGTTTGTCAAATATCAAAGGCCTAAAACATTTGTTTAAACAAAATTACAAGCCAAAAGATTTTAAAGGAAATACACATAGTCAACTGGATCACAAATTCTCTTTTATGAGCTTCATTTAACCTGCACAGACCATCTACAAACATTCTAAACTTCCTTTAACTTTTGCCCTGCCTTCCACTTTCTTACACAACCATTCTGTTTCAGGACAAAATTTATCACACAAGAGTCTTTCTTTACACAATGCCATTCTCCTTTCTGTCTAATTTCTCTTACTCTCAAAAAATCACTTCCCACAAAACAGGATCCCAGTTTACCATGAAGTCACCCATTCACTCAGCCAAACAGATAACTAGAAGGTTTAAAAGGCAAAAATCTTATCCTTTGACAAAGACTCAGTTTCCCCAACAATTTAAACAACCAAATTATTACATTTTACAAATAAGATATTTTGTGAGATGTAACATTGATACAGGATTTTCCCACTCAGGGCTGAACAGGGAACCCCCATTTTTCAGGCTCAGTTGAGCTTAGACATCTGACTCCCATCTCCAGGCACAAACCCTCTAAGCCCCAGCAAGGTCATGGACAAAGCAGCCTGAAACCTTTTGGACAGCTCCACCCTGACTAAGGAGCACACATCCTAATCCCCTCCCCAGACAAAAACTGCAGCAAAGACCTAATAACCTTGGTCCAAGGTGAGGTGCTGCATTCATTCATTTGCTAGAACACCTGTTCAGTTTGTAAAGGTATTTTTCCATTACCAAGTCCTGGCCAAAGTATCTCTCAGGGCCAATTATTTACCCCTAGAAAAAGGACTTACTTAGAAAACCTCCGATCTGGACCTCCTCCCCCCTTCCAGAGGCTGTTCATCTTGGAGACCTGTTGCTTATATGGATACAGCCTCATCCAGCATGAGATTTATACACTCTTCCCCAGATTTTCAAGGGCCATCCAGAGCTCACTGGACTGCCTGAACTGGAACACTTTCCAAGGGATGACCCCTCTTGCCAATGGCTCTTGCACTCTCCACTCTCTCTGCATGCCCTTCAGTCCAACAAAATGCCATTTTATCACTGATCTGTGGCCCACGGGCTCAATTCTCAAATTCCTGAGACCAAACACTCACTGAAGAAATTTCAGTAACAAAACTACAACAACATTCTTTCCAATGTCTTTTCATTTCCCCCCAAGTCCCACATGGCCATGTGGCCTCCGCCAAAGAGAGAAAGCAGAAAACCTGGAACTTCCAGTTTCTCTCAGAAAAGCTAGGGGGCAAAGTTGGAGCAGGGAAGAAGGGCACACTCATACATTCTTTTCACCCCATGAATGGTGAAACGTTTCAGTCCTCTCCATGGTGACTCATCTCTTGAGAATTTCACCCCAGCTATTGTTACCCATCTCAGTCATTCTCCAAGCACTCACATGCAAACAATTCCAACCCATTTCTTAACCTGGGCAGCCTCGATTTCCCACTCGAGCTGCCACTTAGCCATAGGAGGCAAACCAACACTCCCCTAGGCCCTGTGAAGGGAGATCCAACTCCACCCTCGGAGTTCTCTCAGTCACACCACATCCACACACTCTCACACACCTCTCAACAGACCTGCTGGAAATCTAATGCCCAAGGAGGAGTTGATCAGGCTCCTTCTTCCACTAAAACTGTAGTGGGATCCCCGGATCAATCACACCTTGCCTTAAACGTCTCCCTGTGTAGGTCCCTGTTCCTGCCTCCAGTTCCCCCCAGTGTTTGACTCCTTGAAGACCCGCCGACAGGGGTATCCTCTCTCAATAGCTCACAGCAATCTCAAACTTTTGGGCTCAAGCCATCCTCTTGCCTTAGCCTCCCGAGTAGCTGGGACTACAGGTGCTCACCACAAAACCCTATATTTTTAGAGATGGGGGTCATGCCTTTGCTCATATTGGTTTTGAAACTGTGAGCTCAGGCAATCCACCTGCCTTGACCTCCCAGTGAGAGAGGATACCCAATAAGGTTAAGGTCTGAGAGAACAGGTCTTCTCAAGGAGACCACAGGATACACCTGCAGGGTCCTCTCCATGGTGACTCATCTCTTGGGAATTTATAGACTTAACTTCCTGGAACTTGGAAATTTCCAAGTTCTGTGAAAACCTGTAGTTCTGTAGGGGCTGGAATAGCATCTCCAGCTTGATTCAAACTGGCCAATGAGAAGGGTACTTTGGGGTGGAACTTTTTGACTGTCAATAAAAAGGGAAAGACCAAGGCAGTCGGGGAGCATGGCAATTTGGAATTCTTCTATGCCGTAAGCTCCCGGCTGGTGAATAAAGCCCTTCCTCTTATAAATGTGGTGTTTGGGTGCTCATTCTCTCTGTTGGGCCTCATCTTCTGCAACATCAGAGTGCTGGGATTATAGGTGTGAACCAATAAGCTAGGTGCCTAGCCAATAAGATTGAATTTTTAAGTTTTTTTTTGATTTAATTTTATCAGTTGATTGATGAAGTAATTAAAGGTTGATTTCTTGGCTCATGCCTGTAGCCCAGTGTTTAGGGTGCTGGCCACATACATGGGAGCTGCAGGGTTTGAGCTCGGCCTGGGCCTGCTAAACAACAATGACAACTACAAGAAAAAAAACAGCCGGGCGTTGTGGAAGGCGTCTGTAATCCCAGCCACTTGGGAAGTTGAGGCAAGATAATCACTTAAACCTAAGAGTTTGAAGTTGCTGTGAGCTGTGATGGCACATTACTCTACCGAGAGTGACATAGTGAGACTCTGTCTCAGAAAAAAAAAAAAAAAAAAAGGTGAGGGTGGCACCTGTGGCTCAGTGGGCAGGGCGCTGGCCCCATATACCAAGGGTGGTGGGTTCAAACCCAGCGCCAGCCAAACTGCAATAACAACAAAAAAAGTAGCTGGGCATTGTGGCGGGCCCTGTGGTCCCAGCTACTTGGGAGGCTGAGGCAAGAGAATCGCCTAAGTCCAGAATTTAGAGGTTGCTGTGAGCTGTGACTTCACAGCGTTCTACTGTGGCCGATAAAGTGAAACTCTGTCTCTAAAAAAAAAAAAAAAAAAGGTGGATTTCTAGGCAAGAACAAGTGGCTAATGGAGAAAAGAACATTTGGGGAAAGGATGTCCATAGGAATACCAAAATGCTTATCCGGAGCCCTGAAAAGTCTGCTGAAAACGACGGCCAAGATGTTAGCGTAAAAGATGGAAAACATCTTCCTGAGGCCGGACCTTGTCCTGACACAGACTCTGTACAAAGGTCTCTGCAGGCTAATGGACTGCTGCAACATGCATTGGGGACAGTGCAAGCAGCTGGTTCTCAGATAAGAGGAAAAGCGTCTTGGGGCTAGATAGGGAAAATCGCCCCTTTTCTACCCAGCTCCTGATATGGGTGTGACATCAGCCTATCAGGGACCCAGAGGCATAAGCCTCTCCTGCAGAATCTGCCTGTGTGTGGTCAACCCTGCCACTGCTCTGATATTTTTCCACCTGTACAGAGTTTTTTGCCCTTGCTCACCTGCTGTCATGAGCTGAATAAAGGGTGCATCACAGTTGCCTTTGGTGCCTTGGTTATTTATTTATTTATTTTGGTCCGTCCAAATCCAATGTGAACCTCCTTGGTCTCAACCTTTTGCATTGCAGCTAATATTTTTTGTTGTTGTTTGTTTTTTTGAGACAGAGTCTTACTATGTTACCCTTAGTAGAGTGCAGTGGCATCATAGCTCACAGCAACCTCCAACTCTTGGGTTTAAGCAATTCTCTTGCCTCAACCTCACAAGTAGCTGAGACTATAGGCACCCACCACAACGCCTGGCTATTTTGTGTTTCATTTGTCATTGTTGTTTAGCAGGCCTGGGTCTTGTTCGAACCTGCCAGCCTCAATGTATGTAGCCGGCACCGTAACCACTGTGCTATAATTGCCAAGCCTACAGCTAATATTTTCAACTCCCTATGTTCATCATATTACACATTGTTTGTATTCTATGGCTAATGTTTCAGTGTTAGAGCCTTTTGAAGGTAAATTCTGATCTCTGCTTCTTCTGGCTGTTGCTCATAGTGCCTAGTTTCCTTGTGTATTTCGTAAAAAAAGCTTTTTTTTTGAGACAGAGTCTCAAGCTGTTGCCCTCAGTAGAGTGCTGTGGCGTCACAGCTCACAGCAACCTCAAACTCTTGGGCTTAAGCAATTCTCTTGCCTCAGCCTCCCAAGTAGTTGGGACTACAGGTTTCTGCCATAATGCCCAACTATTTTTTTGTTTGCAGTTGTCATTGTTGCTTAGCAGGCCCGAGCTGGGTTTGAACCTGCTACCCTAGGTGTATGTGGCTGGCGCCCTGCTGACTAAGCTACGAGAGCCACCTGTGTTTTGTAATTTTTGACTGTGAGCATATGTTTCTGGAAAACTTATATGTGAAATTTTTTAGGGCCCTAGGTCAAAGAGGGTTTTAAAGAGCAGATTTGCATTGGTTTCTACCGGGCACCTGGGGTATTATTTTCCTGGAGTCATTTTTAACTAAATTACTAATTTGAAGTTTAAAAAAAAAAAAAAATCACCCTGTGGTATGAATTCCAGATACACATCCAAGAGGCAACTCAGTATCCAGATTCAAAAAGGCAAATTTTCTTGAGACTGGAAAAGAGTAGATTTGGCTCTATTTTACCTCACTCTACTGGTGAGGCTTTAAAAAAAATCTCAGCTTTGTGAGCACCGATAGCCCAGTGGTTATAGAGTCAGCCACATACACCGAGGCTGGTGGGTTCAAACCCAGACCAGGCCAGCTAAATAACAATGGGGCGGTGCCTGTGGCTCAGTGAGTAGGGCATGGGGCCCATATACCGAGGATGGCAGGTTCAAACCTGGTCCTGGCCAAACTGCAACAACAACAACAACAATAACAAAATAGCTGGGTGTTGTGGCAGGCGCCAGTAATCCCAGCTTCTCGGGAGGCTGAGGCAAGAGAATTGCCTAAGCCCAAGAACTGGAGGTTACTGTGAGCTGTGATGCTACAGCACTCTACCGAAGGCAACAAAGTGAGACTCTGTCTCAAAAAAAAAAAAAAAGAAAAGAAAAATAGCTGGTTGTTGTGGCGGGCACCTGTAGTCTCAGCTAATTGAGAGGCTGAGGCAAGAAAATAACTTAAGGCTAAGAGTTTGAGGTTGCTGTGAGCTGCTATGCCACAGCATTCAACCGAGGGTGACATAGTGAGACTGTCTCTTAAAAAAAAAAAAATTCTCAGCTTTATGCAGGGATGAAAGGAGGGGGTTCTCCCAATAAATTTCCTTCTTAGAGAAGACCTTGGGCTTTGTCTTCTGTATTATCACCCTGGAGGCTAAGCCAATAGAAGCTCCATTTCACCAAGTTTGGGAAATGCCCTCAAGGCAAAACTCAGCTTCAAAGTATTCTTATTTCATTGGATTTGTGTTCTTATTCACATGTAGCTTCTGAATATTTCTTACTAAATTGTTTCTTTGCTGATGCCCTTTAAAAGGGGTTTCATAAAGAGACTGGATTAAATATGGCGGCCGAGTAACAGCTTCCCTGCAACTGGGTACAGCGAATCTGGGGAGACAGGACTCCAGGCATCTCTGGCTTGTGGGATCTGCCTATAATCATCCCTTTGAGGGATTCCAGCAAGGGACTTCTGGACCCCAAGAGGAGGGCAAAAACAGTGGAGAACTGGCAAGTGGTTGCGTGTGTTCGATCGACCTAATCACGCCGGCAACCGTAAGTACAAGCAGCAGTCAGACTGCAAACCAGAAGGGTCTTACCTGTGAACTGTTTTGGTGTTCTTGGACTTGGCACTCAGTTGAACTGCCTTAGGGACAGCTTGAGCAGGAGTGTGGAGAACTTTGGGCATTGTCTGGGGCCCCAGACCGAGCCACTGAGCTGGGCGAAGGAAGACATTGGGAAAGAACTGCCCTGGCAAGCTCTGCCCTCAGGGTCCCAGAGCAAGGATTGGGCAGGACAAAGTAACCTAGTGACTGAGCAGCCTAAAGGCGGGGAGTGAGCTTCCTTACAGCCTTAATCCTTAGGGGCAGAGTCAGACGGTTTTGGCACACTGGAGCCTTAAGCTGTTGCCCTGGGTAGAGTGCCGTGACGTCACAGCTCATAGCAGCCTCAAACTCCTGGGCTTGGCACCGCCCAGACCTCCATAAGAGCTGTGCAGCGACCCCTGACCGGTGAACCGCACCCACCGGGCCTCCGCATTCCCTGACTAGGAACTGCGGGAGCCATGCAACCCTGACTCCTCTCTCCTGTGTCCTCCTAGCCTCCACACTAGCCCATTCATCTGGCCAGGGACTCTGGTAGCTGCATGCCCTCTGAAGCCCTCCTTGCCTCTCTGCAGAGCCCTTATCCTGGCAAGAGACTGCTGGAGCCTTGGGCTCTCTGTGCCAAAGTCACTGGGTGCCTGGCACTCCCAGAACCATGCACACCACCCCCAGCCCTGTTGCAGGATCCGGGTGTGTCACACACCAGAGCTGCTTGCACAACCAGAACTCTGTAGCTGGAGCAGCCCCAGAGGAACTACACAGGGTCAGTCCCTACAAAGATCCAGCAACAATAGAGTGATCCTGCTAGGGTCTAATCTCGGAAAGACACATCCCCAACTCTGAGGACGGCCAGAAGTAACAGTGAAAAATAATCATGAGGCGAAATCAACAGAAAAACTCTGGCAATATGAATAATCAGAGTAGATCAACTCCCCCAAGGACCAATGGGGCAGAAACAACACAAGACCCCATGTACAAACAAATAGCTGAGATGTCAGAAATTGAATTCAGGATCTGGATAGCAAATAAGATCGAATTAGAATTCCAAAAGTTATCTCAAGAATTCAACGGATTCAAAGACGAAATGACCAAAGATTTTGACACATTGAAACAAGAAGTTGCATCCCTCAAAGATCATAGAAACACAGTAGAATCCCTCAGTAACAGAATGGAGCAAGCAGAAGAAAGGATTTCTGACATTGAAGACAAAGCTTTTGAACGCTCCCAAACCCTCAAAGAAGAAGAGAAATGGAGAGCAAAAACAGACCACTCTCAGAGAGCTCTGGGATAATT
>CAUYPK010014424.1:0-10448 GCA_963574355.1 Loris lydekkerianus
AACTTAGTAAATGTAGAATATAAATGTCTTAACACAATAACTAAGAAAATGCCAGGAAGGCTATGTTAACCAGTGTGATGAAAATATGTCAAATGGTCTATAAAACCAGTGTATGGTGCCCCATGATCACATTAATGTACACTGCTATGATTTAATAATAAAATAAAATAATAAATTAAAAAAAGAAAATAATTTCAAATTGTATATAAAAGCAGCACATTGTACCCATGATTGCATTAATGTACACAGTTGTGATTAAATAAAAAAACAACAACATAAAGCCCTGAAATTAAAAAATATATATATATAATATAATCTATGTACTCCTAAGCTACCCTGGCCTGAGATTAAACCTAATATCTCATTAACATGAGTCTCATAGTTTCTCCTACTTGCTAGACCAACAACCCCTCCCCTGCTTTCCTGTTGGTTCCCCACCTCACTCAACATTAAATGTGAAGTCCTGGCTACATCCAGCACCAATTGCTTGACATGGGCATGAGAACCCACGGGAGCCTCCAGTTAAGCCATAAGATGACAGAAAATAAATACCTGAATGATTCCACATGAGAACAGTAAAACTGACTGGTAAACTGTAGCACCTGAGAAAGAATAAAGTATTATTTTAATGCACTTTTTATTTTAGGGTTGTTTATTATGCAGCAACAGATAATTGATACGCTTTCTATGGCCTAAAAGCCCCTACTGGTTCCCTACTACCTCCCTCGGCCTCACTCTGCTCCTTCTCACCATCTCACTTCACGTTCCTCACACAAACTAAGTTCACCTGGAACTTTCCCCAGACAACCACAGGCTCTGTTGTTACCGCCTCCACCTGGCACTGATTGCACCCTTTCCCCTGGCTTCCTCTTCCCCATAGCACATATCACCATCACCTGACATGTGATTATTTGTAATCTAGTAATTTTTTATTGAATGTTAGGTATTGTTAAGTGTCTCCCTCCAGACTGTGCCTGTATTATTCACAGCTGTGTCCCAGATGCTGGAAACCATGCCTGGTCCATCACAGAGGCTCAATCAATATTTGTGAGTGAGTGAATATCCATCCAGTCTTCATTCAGAAGCCTCCCTTAAGGCATGTCAGGAACCTCCCCCACCTCAGGGCTCTTCTCTGCTTTAGGAGCCCACAAAGTGGTGCCTGGGCGCTCAGGAGCCATTCTGATCTAGTCTTCATGCCACAGCCCAGAACCTACCCTCACTCACCTCCTTGTGTCTCCTATTACTCACTCCAGCCCACTCCAGCCTCGAAGAAAACTCCAGTTCCACTGAGATAGTAGGAAACCACCCCCTCAGGGGATCTACCGTAGAGTTGTTTAAACACTGAGATGTTAGAACCCTTAGCTCTCTTGTAAACAGATTGCTGTGCCTGGATATGCAGGTGTGGGGATGGTTTCAACCACTAGCCCCCAGCTGTCCCTGGAACCACCTTGTCCTCCAGCTCCCACACCCTATTGCAGGGGATAGCTCACGGGGACTCACTTTACCTTCATGCAGGGTACGTTCTGGCCTTGGGAGACCCCCTGCGGTAAGGCTTTCATGGAGCTGCCCCAGACCACCACAGAAGGCTGAGTATATCTGGGTCCAAGTCACTCTAGGAATGTTCCTAGCCCTCAAGTCAGGCAGGAAATGCTAATAGATGTTGTGGTATAGGTGGGATTGCTGCTACTCACAGCCATTGTTTACCTGGGCTCAGAGTGTCCAGTAAAGTATAGAGACTTTGGAAAATAATTGGAAAAAAATATTCATTTCTGATCCCAATATATTGATCAAAACGTTTTGGTTAATATTCTGATGTATTTCCTGTCAGTCGTTTTTTCGTGTGCACATCTATACACACACGTGTAATGTTGTTTGTTTGCATTGTGGGCCTGCACATTGGTTTTAATTTAACCTAATAGCATAATTAATTTTCCTCACTGTCGTTAGGCTTCAGAGCCAGCATGAGTTGTACATTTAAACTGGGTACATTTTATATGTGTACATTTATATAAAGATAGATTTACGTATCTTTAATGAGATACATAAATCGTATCTCTCTGTGATCTCACCATACGTAAATCATATCTCATTAAAGCTTTTAAAAATAAATAATGTTTTAATGTAAAGAGGAAAGAAAAAATGGCCAAGGTTAGAGAAAGGGATTGAGGAGAGCTGGGGTTAACAAAGCACTGGGCTGGAACAGAAGGGGGTGAGGGGAGCCATCAAAGGCAACTGTGGGCAAGGCAGGGGGACCAGAGGAGGGGCAGAATGTTGGGCACACCGCATGGTCTTTATGGAAGGTGGGATGCAGACTGGGACACGAGGGTCCCAGCTTGGGGACCAGACTTAGGCTACCCGAACTAAATCCTGCTACTTTCCCCCTTTCCCCTTCTCTTTTCATGGGGAGAACTTGGGCGTGAACTTCACCCCTAAACTTCAGTGTCTCCATCTGTAGGATGGGATTATAATGGGCCTTTCCGTCCATGGATATTGGAGGATTCTCAGAGGTGCACAGAGGGCCATCGGGGATGGGAGCCTGGTCTCAGGGGTTATTGCACATGAGAGGTTCCGTGGCATCAGGGTGGCCGGGCAAGGCAAACAGCTGCCCTCAGCATGTGCACTGGGCCGACCACTCAGAGAGAGGTGTTTTTTCTCTCTCCCTCTGTCCCCCCCCCCCTCATGCCGCAGGAGTCCCACAATCATCATGGGTGAAGGACAGTGGAACAAATCCCCCCATATTTTTTCGAATCCCCTCATTTTACAGGGGAGGCAGCACAGACCTGGGTTTGAATCCTGGCTCTGCCACTTCCTAACCTGTGGCCTGGGTGACTTCCTCAGCACCTCTAATTAGCATCTGTGTCCTCAGCCATGAAACCAAGATAACATTAGTGACCATCTCGTAGGGCTGTCAAGGGGAATAAAAACCACATGTAGCTTCACACTAGGACCAGGGTGTGGTGAGGCCTCAATAGACATCCAGCACCGGCAGTGGGTGTGAGGAACCCTATGGCCAGTGTTCAGGTGGGTTCAGACACTGTCGGTGCTGACCCCATGGATGTTTCTACCCCTGCCCCCTGGACGTTTTCAGCATCCTGGGGATCCTCCCCAAAGCCCCTGCTGAACTGGTCGTGTTTGTCATTTTCTAAATTTTATGATGCTTTGACATCCCAGGGCCTTGCTAATCCTGGAGAGCCTGCCCCTCCCAGAGCTAATTCCTAGAGATAGCAAACAACTTGTCTGCAAACCTGCCTTTCATATACAAGCCAGCCAACCCGGAGTCCATATCCCAACCGCCTCTTCCCTCTGACTCTCACACCCTAAACCAATATTTCCCCTGCCTTACATCACCCCAAGCCACTTCCCAGGCAACGAGAAACCACTCCTATGGCTCAGAGTCCCCAGAATTATTCAAATTAGCCAGTGCCAACCTTGTTCAAACATGCCTACCCTGCCTCACCCATTCCTTCCTGCAGAAACCACAAAGCAGGCTGTGGGCCACGCTCTCCCCGGCTCCTGCTGCCTCCCGACTGGCCCCAGTGCCTCCCAAGAGCCCTGAGTGATGTGGCGAGGTGCGCCCCTCCTCTTGGAACTGGGACTCGCCACCTCTCCCGGCAGGCAGCTGTCTCTCTCTGTGATCTCACCACCCCTTCTGAAACAGACCTGGGCAGCCCTCCCTCCTAAGCTGCCTCAGATCACATCCCAACGCAAGGCCTGTGCCAGGTCCGTGTCTCAGGGTCCGCTCTGAGGGGAACTGAACTAAGACCACTGCTGGGAATGCTGGGCCCCAGGATGCTGAAGGGGGATTCGAAAGATGCTGGGAGCGCCTGGCCCAACACAGGCCATGGACAAGCCAACTTACACTGTGGGTTCCCGCGTGGTTGTCCCATGCCAACCTCTTTTTCCTGGACAGCAGATAAGGTGGGAGTCCCCAGGGGCAGACGTGCTGAGCACAGAGCACTCCTCTCCCTCCCTCCGTCCCCCTTCCCTCCCCCGCTCTCTTCCTCTTCCTTCTGTCCTCCCGTTCTTCCTTCTCTTGCTCCCTCCTCTTTCCTCTCTCCTTCTCTTTTTCCTACCCTCCAAATACACATTTGATGAGTGCTAGTTTGTGCAGACATCGTGCTGTGCTTCAGAGGATATGGCAGGAAACAGGCTGGACCAGGAGCTGGCGTTTTAGTGGGGTCAGATGGGACAGACAGTAGCACGAGGCTATGTGGTGCTCTGCACTCGGAGGAGACACCTTCAATGGGTGGAGTGGTAGAGCCCAGAGGCAGGTGCGAGGAGCACGTGGAGTGCATTCAGAAAGGCCCAGAAGACCTCGTGTGAGTGCAGGTCTGGACCCAAGTGTTCAGGGCAGAGGACTGCAGTGTAAAGGTCCTGGGAAGGAAATGCACGGGCCCATGTGAGGAACCAAAACAAAACAAGGACTGGACATAGTGAGAACTCACTATGCCCGGCATAGTGAGAACAAGGCAGAGGAAGGTGAGAGGACAGGTGACAGGTGCACTGTGAGAAAGGAAAAGACAAGACTTGGCCTGAGCATTGTAGAGACACCTGTGGCATTGAGTGATGAAAGTGAGGGGAGAGCAAGAGAGGAGATGGAGGGCTGGGGGGATGGGGGCCTGGACCAGGTGTTGGCAGTGGATCACATCTGGGGGATGTGCGAGAATGAAGACTGCTGTGGCACTGGAATTGGGGAGAGGGATGAGAGAAGCAGAATTAAGGATGGCTTCCAGGGCTTGGCTGAGTCCATGGTGAGGAAGCCCAAGCGGGAAGCCCTTGGCTCAGGTCCCAGGTAGCTCCCTGAGCACCCCCTTCAGCTCCGGCAGGTGCCACAGCTGCCAGAACATTCAGTTTTCTGCCCAAGTGGGAGAATAAGGAGGTGCCCTGAAAGCTATAGGAAGGACTTAGGTCTGTCTTTGTGCATTCTCAGCAAGAAATATATGTATAATAACACTTTATTTGGGAGGTTTAATAATCCTTTTTCTAGGCTCAGCACCTGTAGCTCAGTGAGTAGGGCACCAGCTACATACACCACCGCTGGCGGGTTTGAACCTGGCCCAGGCCTGCTAAAACAACAATGACAAGTGCAACCAAAAAATAGCCGGGCGTTGTGGCGGGCACCTGTAATCCTAGCTACTTAGGAGGCTGAGGCAAGAGAATTGCTTAAGCCCAAGAGTTTGAGGTTTGAGTTTGTGAGCTGGCACTCTACCAAAGGTGACTTAGTGAGACTCTGTCTCAAAAAAAAAAAAAAAAAAATCAAAAAGGGCTGCGTGTTTGGCTCAGTGAGTAGGGTGCCGGCCCCATATACCAAGGGTGGCAGGTTCAAACCCAGCCCTGGCCAAACTGCAACAAAAAAATATCTGGGCATTGTGGTGAGTGCCTGTAGTCCCAGCTACTAGGGAGGCTGAGGCAAGAGAATCGCCTAAGCCCAAGAGCTAGAGGTTGCTGTGACCTGTGATGCTATGGCACTCTACTAATGGCAACAAAGTGGACTGTGTCTCTAAAAAAAAAAAAAAAGAAAGAAAAGAAAAAGAAATAATAATCCTTTTTCTAATTTTATAATACATGTTTGATTATGTGCTAATAATTTTTAATAAGAGGAATTTCATTTCACTGAAAATTAGACAACATTCATTGTAATCAGGTACATATTTGTGTTACACGGATGTGTGATATGGTAGTTGACAAGGCTTTCAATCATAAAATAGTGCCATTGAATATAAGTCTATGTGAAAAATAAAATGGAAATATGAGATCAAGGGAAAATTAAAGCAAGCAATTGTCAGTTGTTGAAAAAGTGACTTGGACTGACCCCCGAGGATTGAGGACTTTATGACACGGTCTTGGTGAGAGGAGTGTTGACCTGCCTCTAGGGGAGGGCAGCCACCCACTGACCAGGGCTCCCCGGGAACAACACAGCAGGCATGAATCTTCCTCCCACCCTTGAAGGAAGCCCTAGCCAAAGAGCTCCCTGGGATGTGCTAGACTCTCCCTGCTGCCACAATCTGCTTGAGCCTCCCAGGAGTGGGTGCAGTGGGCAGGATTAGGTAGAATTACAGTGTTGGGGTTGGGAGCTAGTTCTGGGCTCTGGACTCAGACTGGCTGGGCCTGAGAGAATCCGAGGTCAGCCACTGACCACTTGTTTCCTACTGCATGGAACAGCCTCAAAATTGGACCAACAGCATAGTGTTGAGGTGGGGATAGAGGGAAGTAATATAAATACCAAGTGCCAAGAATATTATATGCACTCAGTCCATACTGTTTCTAAAGATGAGAACAATGGACATGTTGAACCTTTACCAAAAAGCCAGGTGCAGTGGCTCACGCCTGTAATCCTAGCACTCTGGGAGGCTGAGGCACGTGGATTGCTTGAGCTCAGGGTTTCAAGACCAGCCTGACCAAGAGTGAGATCCTGTCTTTACTAAAAATATAAAAATCAGCCAGGCATGGTGGTGGGCACATGTAGTCCCAGCTACTCAGGAGTCTGAGGTAGGAAGATCACTTGCACCCAGGAGCTTGAGGTTGCTGTGAGCTAGGCGGATGCCAGGCCACTCTAGCCTGGGTGACAGAGTAAGACTGTCTCAAAAAAAAAAAAAATGTGGTAGAGCTACACCATGGAGTTCTACTCAACCATAAAAGAAATGGTGAACTAATACCTTTTATAACAACCTGGAAGGAAATGGAGACCATTATTCTAAGTGAAGTTTCACAAGAATGGAAAAACAAACACCTCACCTACTCACTACTAAATTGGAACTAATTGATCAACACCCATGTGCACATTTGGTAGTAAAACTCAAGGGGAAGCAAGCTGGTGCAGGGGAGCGGTAACAGGTAGAATCACACTATTCCAGTAAGGAGCACACTTACAACTTTGATTCAATCTATACAAAAGAAATTAACGTAAAAAAAAAAAGAAATTAACATAACCAAAACATTTCTACTCCCATAATATTCTGAAATAAAAAGACAAATTACCGTATATACTCGAGTATATATGGTAGTACTTTTCTTTTTTTTTTTAAGAGACAGTTTCACTTTGTCGCCTTGGTAGAGTGCAGTGATGTCACTGCTCACAGCAACCTCCAACTCCAGGGCTTATGCAATTCTCTTACCTCAGCCTCCCGAGTAGCTGGGACCACAGGCGCTCACCATAATGTCTGGCTATTTTTTAGTTGCAGTTTGGCCAGGGCCAGGTTAGAACTCATCACCCTCAGTATATGGGGCTGGCGCCTTACTCACTGAGCCACAGGCACCACCCCAAATTAGTACTTTAAATATGATGTTGTTCTATAGTTCATATCAAAGAGTATTTCATTTATTGAAAAATATAATATTGAGAAAAATATATCAGTCCTCATATTCAATATAGCTTTCAATTATGACATAATTTGCATACTTAGTGTTTTATAATTTCTTATTTTAATTTTAAATTTGAAGATAAAAGAATGTGGGATGGATTCTTGCCTTTCTCTTTGATCTCAATTGTCTTCTACATTTCTTCCCTAAGAGAACACAGAAGAGAGGCAGCTCACTCAGCCTGGAGAAATTTTCTCAGAGAAAATGACAGCTTCAAAAATTAAGGACTCGGTGCCCACCCAGACCTCCCTAAGAGCTGCGCTGTGACCAAGATAGGCACCCACCTGGACCTGGGTAACAGCTGCTCCGTGACACCTGACACGACCCGTGCCCGCAGGGCCTCCGCGTGTCCTGACAAGGAACTGTGGGAGCTGCGCAACACCATATCCTCCCTCCTGTACCCTCCCTGCCTCCACACCAGCCCATTCCTCTGGCCAGGGACTCTGGTAGCCACGTGCCCTCTGGAGCCCTCCCTGCCTCTGCACGGAGCCCTTCTCCTGGCCAGAGACTGCTGGAGCCTTGGGCTCTCTGTGCCAAAGTCACTGGGCGCCAGGCACTCCCAGAACCGTGTGAACCATCCCCTGCCCTGTTGCTGGATCAGGGTGTGTCACACTCCGGAGCTGCTTCAACAACCAGAACTCCCTGACTGGGGCAGCACCAGATGAACTACACAGGGTCACTCCCTACAAAGATCCAGCAAAAATAGAGTAATCCCGCTGGGGTCTAATCTTAGAGAGACACCTCCCCAACTCTGAGGACGGCTAGAGGCAATGGTGAAAAACAATCATGAGGCAAAATCAACAGAAAAACTCTGGCAATATGAATAATCAGAGTAGATCAACTCCCCCAATGATAAATGGGGCAGACACAGAACAAGATCCCATGCACAAACATAGCCAAGATGTCAGAAATTGAATTCAGAATCTGGATAGCAAATAAGATCGAATTAGAATTCTAAGCAGTAACCCAAAAGATATCTCAAGAATTCAATGACTTCAAAGACCAAACGACCAAAGATTTTGACACATTGAGACAAGAAGTTGCATCCCTCACAGATCTGAGAAACACAGTAGAATCCCTCAGTAACAGAATGGAGCAAGCAGAAGAAAGGATTTCTGACATTGAAGACAAAGCTTTGAATGCTCCCAAACTCTCAAAGAGGAAGAGAAATGGAGGGCAAAAACAGATCACTGTCTCAGAGAGCTCTGGGATAATTAGAAGAAAACTAATATTCATCTTAGAGGGATCCCGAAAAGTGACGAAGTGGCTTCACAAGGCACAGAGTCGCTTCTCCATAAGATTATAAAGGAGAACTTTCCAGACATGCCAAGAGATTCTGAAATTCAGATAGTAGTTTCAGAACTCCAGCACAACCCAACCCAAATAAGTCATCCCCCAGACACATCATAATCAATTTCACTAAAGTTAATATGAAGGAGTAAATTCTGAAAGCAGCCAGATGAAAGAAAACCATAACCTACAAGGGGAAGAATATTAGAATAACTACAGATCTCTCTGCTGAAACCTTTGAAGCTAGAAGAGGATGGTCATCAACTTTTAATCTCCTTTTTTTTTTTTTTACATTTTTGTGGGGCTTTTTATTATTATTATTATTATTATTATTTGCAGTTTTTGACCGGGGCTGGACTTGAACCCACCGCCTCTGGCATATGGGGCCAGCGCCCTACTCCTTTGAGCCACAGACGCCACTCTAACTTTTAATCTCCTAAAACAAAATAACTTTCAACCCTGGATCCTGTACCCAGCTAAACTGAGTTTCAGTTATGATGGAGAAAATAAATACTTTAATGACAGTCACATGTTGAAGAAATTTGCCATAACTAAACCAGCTCTCCAGGATATTCGCAGACCTATCCTTCATAAAGACCAGCATAACCCTCCACCACAAAAGTAAACCCACCAGAAAATTTTGATCAAATTCCAACTTCCACAGTTGTAAAAGGATTAAAAGTATCCATTGGACTCTCGAAAGGCTTATCAATATTCTCAATTAATGTGAATGGTTTAAATTGTCCTCTAAAGAGGCACAGGTTGGCTGACTGGATACAAAAACTCAAGCCAGATAAATGCTGCATACAAGAATCTCATCTTACATTAAAAGACAAACATAGACAAATATAGGTGAAAGGATGGTCATCTATACTCCAGGCAAATGGAAAGCAGAAAAAATCAGGCATTGCAATCCTATTTGCAGGCACAATAGGCTTTAAAACAACCGAAATAAGGAAGGATAAGAATGGACACTTCATATTTGTTAAAGGTAATGCTCAATATGATGAGATTTCAATTATTAATATTTATGCACCCAACCAGAACGCACCTCAATTTATAAGAGAAATTCTAACAGACATGAACAACATGATTTCCTCCTCTTCCATAGTAGTTGGAGATTTTAACACCCCTTTAGGAGTGCTGGATAGATCCTCCAAAAAGAAGCTAAGCAAAGAAATTTTAGATTTAAACTTAACCACTCAACATCTGGACTTAACAGACATCTACAGAACATTTTATCCCAACAAAACTGAATACACGTTCTTCTCATCAGCCCACAACAGAACATACTCCAAAATTGACCACATCCTAGGCCACAAATCTAACCTCAGCAAATTTTAAAAAATAGAAATTATTACTTGCATCTTCTCACACCATCATGGAATAAAAGTTGAACTCAATAACAACGGGAACCTGCATACCCATACAAAAACAGGGAAGCTAAACAACCTTATGCTGAAGGATAGATGGCTTATAGACGAGATTCAGAAGGAAATCACCAAATTTTTGGAAGAAAACAACAATCAAGACACAAATTATCAGAACCTCTGGGATACTGCAAAGGCATTCCTAAGAGGGAAACTTATAGCACTCAAGCCTTCCTCAAGAAAACGGAAAGAGAGGAAGTTAATAATTTAATGAGACATCTCAACAACTGGAGAAGGAAGAACACTCCAACCCCAAACCCACCAGAAGAAAAGAAATAACCAAAATCAGAGCAGAATTAAATGAAATTGAAAACAAAAAAACTATAAAACAGATCAATAAATCCAAAAGTTTTTTTTTTTTTTTAAAGA
>CAUYPK010014425.1:0-23878 GCA_963574355.1 Loris lydekkerianus
CTCATCATCCTTAATCATCAGAGAAATGCAAATCAAAACTACTTTGAGATATCACCTAACCCCAGTAAGAGTAGCCCACATAACAAAATTCCAAAACCAGAGATGTTGGCGTGGATGTGGAGGAAAGGGCACACTTCTACAGTGCTGGTGGGAATGTCCACTAATACGTCCCTTCTGAAAGATGTTTGGAGAATACTTAGAGATCTAAAAATAGACCTGCCATTCGATCCTATAATTCCTTTACTACGTTTATACCCAGAAGACCAAAAGTCACAATATAACAAAGACATCTGTACCAGAATGTTCATTGTAGCCCAATTTGTATTTGGTAAGTCATGGAAGAAGCCCAAGTGCCCATCGACCCATGAATGGACTAGCAAATTGTGGTACATGTATACCATGGAATACTATGCAGCCTTAAAGAAAGATGGAGACTTTACCTCTTTCATTTTTACATGGATGGAGCTGGAACATATTTTTCTTAGCAAAGTATCTCAGGAATGGAAGAAAAATTATCCAATGTACTGAGCTCTACTATGAAGCTAAATTATAGCTTTCACTTGAAGGCTATAACCCAACTATAGCACATGACTATGGAGAAAGGGCCATGGAAGGGGAAGGGGGAGGAGGTTTTGGTGGAGGGAGGGTAATGGGTGGGGCCACATCTATGGTGCATCTTAGAATGGGTACAGGCGATTGCACTAATGTACACAGCTATGATTTAACAACTAAAAAAAAATGAATTACCGTTTTTTCCTGCAATTCCTCTAGTAGGGGTATATCCAAAAGGCCAAAAATCACTTTGCAACAAAGATATTTGCACCAGATTGTTCACTGCAGCTCGATTCATAATTGCCAAGTCATGGAAGAAGCCCAAATGCCCATTTACCCATTAATGGATTAATAAATTATGCTCTATGTCTACCATGAAATACCATGCAGCCTTAAAAAAAGATGGAGACTTTACCTTTTTATGTTTACATGGACAGAGTTGTAAAATATTCTTAGTAAAGTATCTCAGGATTGGAAAAAAAATATCCAATGTACTCAGTACTACTATCAACCCAATTTATAATCACTCACACTTTCATATGAAAGATAAATCACAACTATAGCCCAGGATGTAGGAGGGAAGGGGAGGGGGATAGGAAGGGGGGTGATTCATAGAGGGTGGGTTAACGGTGGGACCACAACTATAGAACATATTGGAAGCATATAAGTCAAATCTATCAAGTGTGGAACACAAATGTCTTAACACTATGATTAAATAAATGAGGTGAAAGCTGGTTAATTAGTAGCTATGTTAATTTTAAAGAAAGAAACAATCACAAACCTAAGTATAAAAAAATAAAAAAAGAAAGAGAATTGGCTTTGCTGGAACTTTTTATATAAGGAATCTCAGATAAGACTTGAAAGTCTTCAATGAGCTCAGGTTTCATTTGTGACATTAGATACCTGTATGTATTGGGTAAATTCCTCTTCTTTTGAGGTCCCAAACCAAATTGTGATTCCCAGACCTGTCAGAAAGTGACATTCTTTATTCACCATAGATCAGGAAATGTTATTGATGAAGTATTTGGACAGACTTTCTAATGGGCTTTTTTATTGGTCTTATAAAGTCAACCTTAGTTTCTAAGCATAATTTGGATACCCCCAAAGTTCTATTCCAATAAAAGCCTTGGTAAAATAACCAGTGACTTTTCATTGTGTCCTAATAACAAAACAGATTCTTTTTGACCTTATGCAATAACTGTATTATCAGAAATTAAGAATTTTACAAATGTTTTCCAAATTCTGGAGAAATCAAGGAGAGAAGAAAAAATAAATGTTTCAAATTTTGCTCATAAGTACATACATTGCTGAAAGCTACAAACAGCTTAAACAATAGAAAATGGTTTTCTTGATTTCTGGAAAACAGAACACAGAAAGAATCAGCAGTGTTTCAAATAAAAAAATCACAGCAAATAGGCTTGGTTCTATGTAAAAGATTTCTATTTTGTTTGAAGTTAAGTTAGCAATACTCATGGACATGTTAGCTTTATAGTTGAAGTTCCGGAAGTTTACTTTTAGTCAAATGGTGTCATGAGAAATTTGAATTCAAGAGAACTTTCCAGCCTTTTCTACTACTTTCTTTGAAGGACAAACTTTGGATTTAGCCAGTTATAAAAATACTTTTTGAGATGAATTAAAATTATTGTTGACATCATACACTAAGACAGAACAATAATTCATAATATTTGTACATATATAGAAACATAATTCACAGTAAATTAACCACCATTTAATATTTTACAATATTTTCTATACATTTTTAACATACTAAATAAGCTTAAAATATTTTTCAGACTTTCAGTGGTCTTAATATTTCAAAAGGACCAATTTACAGTTTAGATTTCGGAAGCTTTGTCAAATATCAAAGACTTAAATCATTTGTTTTAACAGAATTATAAGCTAAAATATTCTAATGGTAATACATGGTCAAATGGATCACATGCAAATTTTTTTTCACAAATTTTCTTATATGAGCCTTATTCAACCTGCACAGACAATTTACAAACATTCTAACCTTCTGGTTTTCCCTGCCTTTCATTTTCTTAATTAATCATTCTGTTTAAGGATAAAATTTACCACACAAGATCTTTTCATATACAATGCCATTTTCCTTTGTGTAATTTTTCTTACTCTCAAAAGACCACTTTTCACAAAACAGGGTAACAGTTTACTATGAAATTAATTATTCACTTGGCTAAACTGATAATTAGAAGGTTTAAAAGGCAAGAATCTTATTATTTGACAAAGACTTAGTTTCCCAAACAATGTATTTTAGATTGACTCTAATGTTGAGAAGACATATTGACAGAAAAGAGAAAGTGAGGTATAAAAACAGTTGGATTGGCTGCAGCTCAATATTTGCCTTATTTAAATACAGTTTTAACAGTTGGCCACTTTTTATTGGCCAAAGTTCTATGATCCACAGACAGGAAAGAGTAGAAAAGATGAATGGAGCAAACTTTACTAAGGACAAACAGCTAAACTTTTATCTTATAAATAAAACTAATAAGCTTTAACTAAGGTTATTATGTAAAGATTCAAGAAATATTTTAAGAGGTGGAGTACAGTTTTTACAAGATATACAAAATTTATGAACAAAATGTAACATAATTTTGTTCAGCCATATTTTCTAGAGTCTCAGCTTTTCAGTTGATTATTTGTACATGAATATTTAAGTCATATATACATATATATATATATATATGTACATATAATATTAGAAAGCCAAATTGTTCATAGAGGAGAAAAGAAATAATGGATAGCATAAGTTATAAATATCAAGCAAGAACAGGTTCATTCTCTGCTCGAGAATAAAACTTAGGATTGTTGAGATGAAAATATAGAATGTTAATCATTAGGCTATGAAATAAACTTGCCCATCATTATTCTTACAGGGCACCATTCAAAAGATTTCTTTTTTATTTCATTGTTTGTTTTACATTGGATATTTGTGTCAGGCCTGGGATTGGCCAGGTCTCCAGCCCCAGCTTCCCTAAGGTCTGGACACAGACCACTATGCTATTATTTTGCTCAGGAAAAATTACCCTTAGGTGTGTAAGGACTATTTTCCTGAGCAGAAGGAAGAGAGAGAAACAGTCTTTGAGGGAGAAAAGCGGTCTTAGTAAGAGAATGAATCTGAGCAGTCTTTCATAGAGAGACGCTGTGCAGTCATTCTGTGGACAGGAGAAATGAAGGAGTAAGTGTGAGTGGTACATGAAAGAATGAGCACTCCCCAACTGCTTTTTTCCTGCAGCCTCTTATAAAGGTGACCGCGTGGCTCTTAGCACCACAGGTGTAGAGACTGCCAATCACTAATTCTCTCATCTGGCAAGCTCTTGTACTATAGTGTTACAGTCAAAACCCTTCCCCATGCCCTTATCACAAAGGCGTTTATCATGATTACTGAATGTTCTCAAGTTATCTCTTGCTTCTCATTTCCTTAAAGCTATATGGTCTACTACATTTCCCCTCTTTTTGTGTATAGACAAAAATAATTTCTAGTATGGCAAGGGTAGTTCTTGTTGTCCAGCCCTTTTCTTCCTAGGCAAAAGAATATAGAATACAAGGTTATTTTCAAAGTTCAGAATTCCAGGTAGGGGCTCTTTAAGTGGGAGAGCCCCATATAGATTCAAGCTTCAGCTGCCGCTAGGGAAAATATGGAGATTATAATGTTAATTTCTTTTAAGGCATTTCAAGACAAGAAAATCTTTGATGGAAAGAATTTACAGACGAACAAAAGTCCCGCATCCTTGTGGTCTTTGCAAGCGAGAATCTTTTGATCTTTCCAGAGGATCTGCCTCTCTCGCTGTCTTTGATAGCAGAAGATCCTACAGCTTTAAAAGTTTTGCCTTTTCCAGAGGTCTTGCTTCTCGTGTTCCTTGGTGGTGAAAAATCCTCCTTTCCAGAGGTCCCACTACTCACAGTCCTTGGTAGCAAGAAATCCTACAGCCTAGAACAAGAATCTTGTCTTTTGCTAGTCCATTCGTGGGTCGATGGGCACTTGGGCGTCTTCCATGCCTTAGCAATTATGAATTGGCCTGCAATAAACAATCTGGTACAGATGTCTTTGTTATATTGTGACTTTTGGTCTTCTGGGTATGAGACCTAAAAATAGACCTGCCTTTCGATCCTATAATTCCTCTTCTAGGTTTATACCCAGGTATTTTTAAAAGAGGGAAAGTTTTGGAATGAGAAAATGTGAAGAAAATAATACATAAATAAAAAATAAAATACATAGAAGAAAAGTAATACAGGGAATCAGCAGCACATATGATAAAAATACTGAACACATAAGCTTCAGGAGTGAGGCAATCCAGACAGTTGCAATAGTAGGAGGTTTCTACCTCCCCAGAGGCTGGAGGGACAAATCTGAAAGCAGAGCCTGGAAGCACAGGCTGCCTGGCAGAACTGGACCTATTCCAGTGGGAGCCAGACTGCCAAAGATGCTGTCACAAGCAAAGTGATAGAGGGAAAAAGATGCTGACCTTCCCTTTCTCATGCCCCACAGCATCCCGACAGGGCCTCACGTTGCTAACTCTACCTGGAAGCCAGAGAGCAAGGGAACCTGGGAAATGTAGTTTAACACCTGCAGAGTAGGCAAAGAAGGGCCTGAGAACAAACAGGCAAGGGACTGGAGAACACCCAACCCAAGGTGGACCTGGATAGAGACCACCCTAGACATTATTTCTGGATAAGGTTGGAAATTTTGCAAAGCAAAAGAGGGTCTTTCTGTTGAAACCAGGAACTAGAAGAGACACGTCTAGACTATTGTTCACTGTAGCATTTTCCACAGTAGCCCAAATGTCAGTCAGTAGACAAATAGATAAATGATATATGGTACACACATACGGTGGAATATTATCCAGCCATTGAAAAGAATGAAATTCTAATACATGGTATATATAATATGGATAAATCTTGAAAACATTATGCTAAGTGAAATATACTAGACACAAAAAGACAAATATTGTATAATTGCTTTTACCTGAGATACCTGAGATATTTTAATAGGCAAACTCAAAGAGACAGAAGTAGAATAGGGGTTCTCTAGAGCTGCTGGGAGAGAAGGCAATGGAGAGTCGTTATTTAATGGGTACAGAGTTTCTATTTGGAATGACGAAAAAGTCCTTGAAATGGATAGTGGTGATAGTTGCACAGATTGTGTTTTTACTTAATGCCTCTGAACTGTACGTTTTGGGGGCATCACCTGTAGCTCAAAGGAGTAGGGCGCCGGCCCCATATGCTGGAGGTGGTGGGTTCAAACCCAGCCCCGGCCAAAAAAAAAAAAAAAAAGTGAGCTGTACATTTTTTAAAGGTTAAAATAGTAATTTTTTTTTAAAGTTTCAAAAGTTAAAGTGTAAAAATAAAGAGGTTCCTATGCTTCCCAAATGTCCCAAACGTATTTACTGATTGAAAAACCCTTTATGGAGAAGATGAATGTTGGTAACAAAACAATAGGTGCTAATGAACAAAACAGATCAAAAAAACATGAAAACTTAAAAGCAAAGCAAACATTTTTTCAGTTTCCAAGACCTGTTGTGAAGTTTCAGTACATTTTCCAGTGGAGGAAGTATTATCTCCCCCCTTTCCAAATTAAACTTGATATGACCATGAAGCATAAGTTTAACTTAGAAGGAAAAGGCAAAAGCAAAATCAAACATATAGTTGGAATTGAGCATCATCTCTCTCCAAGAAGCTTCTGAAGACTTAGAAATAGGTAACCTCACAAAAGAATAAGATTGGAGAACACAGAAGGCCCACAGGGAATAGGTAGGGGAAGGCTCACTGTGTGAACAGGGAGTAGACAGGGGTCAGGACATGGTCAGCCACATCAAAAACAGCCCATAAACGTCACGCAGGATCAGCTCTTGAATACGACTGTTGGCTTTTACAGCCGACGACGTGGAAGGTCATTGGCTGCTTAGTGAAGGCCATTTCTGTGAAAGGAAGAGGAATCTAAACTGGAATGGAATGAGCAGAACATTTCCCCATTTGCTGGCTCAACAGAAGCAACAAACAAACCCTATTCCCAGAACTATGCTGACAGCATTGATGATGGCAGCACACAAGTTAGGAGGTAAACAAAAAGCCGTGTTAATTTCAAGCCCCATTAGAAACACAGGCGGGAGGGAGAAAAAATCAACATCTGCCAAACAGAAAAGGTCAAAATTGGAAGGGAAAGAAACTTTCTGAGTTCCTGAAAGGGTCCTGCCAACAGTGAAGACATGGGAGGATTTTGTTTCCTCTTTTCACTTTTTCAATCATAAAACTGTAAAACAAGCCCTCTTCTTAACGTCTCCTCTAATCAGCTATGTGAGCAGGTGGACTGTGGGCTGCACATTCTTTCTAGTGGAAAAGAAAACCACACAGTATTGGGGTAGAGCCGTACAATCCCATTCCAGAGCTGTCTTCTCTCTGTCTCATGCATATAGTTGCTGTATTATTTTTTAAAGAACCTCTAATAATGTTTATGACTTTGGCAGAATACATAAGTTTCCTTTTGAGGACTCCACCATAGAAGTTGTCTCTGGCATGAAGTTGCTGTAACACGTCCGAGAGAGCTCAAGGCCTTCCATCCCTTTGTAGAACGTATTGCGTACCCCAGAGCAAGTCCAGGAAATGCACACATTATCCTTCTCTTGCTCACCTGTGTTGAAGGGGTTGTTAACACAAATGACAACAGATATCCCTCATAAGTTCCTTTTTATGTCATGACAGTGAACATTCTGGTCTTCGATGATGGATGAGTCTTCATTTCCAAATATCAGGCCATGGGTATTCACTTAGTTTCCTTCCAGGCATTTGTATTAGTGAGCATCACATTTGGCTTTCTAATGCTCACATACCAGATGCCTGGTTGCACTTTGATTCAATATATGTGGGAAGAAAAGCAAACACAAGAATCTCACTAGAACTTTTTGCCTAGGGAATAGGTCAGAGATTCCATCCCGCTTACAGGTAAAGGATTGGCCTTGCTGATTTCTCAAACTGCTCTCTGGTTTTTATGAGCTTATGGTATCTTTTTCCTATAAGTTTTAAATTTGAAGAAACAATCACTCAATGTAATCAAATTCATCTTCCCTCCCCAAAACTGAATAGATGTTTTTAAATACTCATACCCATTTTAAGGACAACATATTTCCCTTTGAGCATGGAAATATTATTATTGCTAAGTTACATTACTGAATTAAACTCCAGGTATTAGTTACAGTGTAGAGTGAGAAATCGTAGGAGGCTCTTTTCTTAGAACCAGGACATGGATTTTGTCCTGGATTTAATTAAGTGCTGCTCATGGCACCATGCAGGCTGACACTTAATTATATTCAGTTTAGCCCTTTATTATATATCATCTCTTATTATTCTTCAAATGTTTCAAGTATGCTAGTCTTGTTTTTCCCAGCTCTGTTTTAAGCTCTGTAGATCAGAGCTAATGTCTCACAGTAGATACTCAATAAGTATATTACAAATGAGTTTATAAGCAAAGAAATAAATGGATGTTACTGCAGACTCAGGATGTTACCATTTGTGTTACGACATGTGACCTGAGAAATTTAAGAAAAGTGAACAACTGAGAAGGTTCCCTATTCTTCCCTGGAAAGCATCCAAATTCTGCTGGCCTCCATGAATAAGATGCAGCTTTAATTTTTCTCTTTCTGGTCCTTTGCCCTTTTAATCTATACCTGCAAAGAACTCTCAAACATATAGTGCCAGAAAATATTGTGAAGAGTTTTACCTGATTCCAGCATGTATATATTTATATACTTATTTTATTCTTGGCCCCTGCCTGAGTGTTCTTAATTTTCTCAGTTTCCACTGACATCGTCTCAGCATATTTGTCTTTGCTCCTTCATGACAGCTTATTAAGGTGCCTGTGTTAAATGAGATGTTCCTAAAATACAGGTCTCCTACTCTGTACCTGGAGAAAATTTATTTAAAAATAATACACAAAACTGGTAGCAATGGCCCTGAGAGATACAGAAGTGCAGAAGAGGAGAACGTTTGCTTTTCATTCTGTGTCCACCTATATGAATCATTTTTGTCCAGAAGCCTGTATGACTTTTATAGTTTAAAAATGTCAGGATATGCAGCCCACCCCCTGGATGGGGAGCTTGGCTACAACTTTAACTTTACCGTGGAAATGCAAGCAATGTAATCTAATCATTACAACCTCCTATTAATCTGAAATAAAAAAGAAAATAAAAACTAATTAAGAAATAAAATGCAACATTTGCACAAGAACGTTTACTGTAGCCCAATTCATATTGCCAAGTCATTGAAGCAACCCAAATGCCCATCAACCCAGGGATCAATGAATTGTGGTATATGTAGACCATGGAATACCGTTCAGCCATTAAAAAGGTGGAGACTTTACATCTTTTATGTTTACTTAGATGGAGTTGAGCATACTCTTCCTAGTAAAGCATCTCAAAAATGGAAAAATAAATATCCAGTTTGCTCAATACTAATATGAAATCAATATATAAACAGTTACATGCTCATATGAACAATGAAACACAAATTAATCTAGTAAGGGAGTAAGGAGAAGGGGAGAGGGGTAGGAGAGAGAGGAGAAGGATTCAGAAGGAGGAAGGGCATTTGGCGGGATCTCTCCTGGCATGCACAATGAGAGGGTGTACAGCACGCCCCCTGAGTTACAGCACACCCCTGAGTGAGGGGTTCTTTTACAACTAGAACTTTACCTTGAAAGTGAGAACAATTTAAATATTTGTACCCTCATATTAATTTGAAATAAAAAAATTTAAAAAAATCTGTACCCATCATGACATACACCATTCTAACAGACCTTAAAAGTAATTCATGAAATATTAAGGCGGTATGCTTATGCATGTTTACAATCTCATTGTTTTTAAGAGACAACATTTCATGAGTCTAGTGCTCCAGCTTTCAAAGCTACTCATAGGTGTCTGCGATTAAATCTGCTCAGTCATCCATCCTGGGATCCATTTACGAGCATATGATGGCAGGGCTGCTTTGTCCATCTGTAGTTTTTAGCTTTGAATGATCCATGCTTAGTGGAGATATTAATAAGCTAGAAAATATTTCAGTCCATGGGTCAAGAGAACCATTTTCATCATGGCAGCTTTTCAGATTTTTACTTCATGTTTTTATTCTCGATAGTGTTCACAGTTGTAACCCATTTCCCATGTTACAGGTCCTCCATGGTAACTACAGCTTGCTAATTAATTCACATCCAGTGACCCCACCACATTGCACTCTTAGCATTTCCAAAGCTTTTCTTCTCTTTAAGGTGTTTCTGTCGTTTTTGTCCCAAGGCTTTTATTTCCAAGTCAGCCTACACCATCCTGCTTCTAGTTTGTCATTAGCATTGCTACTCTGGCTCGTTCTGGGTTTCTGCAAATAGTTCAACCATTGTTAGACATCTGTAAACCTTTTAACCTTTAAGTAAAGAACTGCTTACAAGTACATAAAATTATTTGACTCCATAAGCAAACACTGAAAAATGCATGCAGTTCTTAGAAACACATTTTTGCACTGTGTTAAGATCAAGATAGGTAAAATGTGTTTATGTTTGCATAGTGAAGACATTGTAACTTAAATTTCCAATAGAATAAATACATGCATCCTTAGAAGTGTATGTAGTTTTATAAGCATGCATTATGTATTAATAATCTGTAATACTAAAAAATTAACAAAAAAGATGTGAAAGAGAATGAATAATCACTCGGCCCAGTGGTTCTCCAACTCTGCTGTGCATCACAGTCACCTAAAGGCTTGTTGAAAGACTGATTGCTGAGGCCCTGACTCAGGATGTCTGCAGTGGAGTCTATGAATTTTTGTTTCTAACAGTTGATTCTAATGCTGCTGATCTGGTATCACACATTGAAAACCACAACCATCCCATTTCTCTTCCTAAACACACAGAATGACTCCATGTCCCAGCTTTACTAAACACCTGGGTCTGTGCCGGTGCCATGAGTCCATCAGTTCCAGGCTTGGCCCTAAAATTCCCTGCATTGTCCCCCCACACCCTTTCCTGGGCCACTGTGAAGGCCATGTATTGAAGATAGCAGTCCATCAAGATGGAAGGCAGCTAGATCTTTGAGTCCTTGCATAGAGGAAGGCTGCCTTCCTCGCAGAAAACATCGTGTAAAAGAGGAATAAGACTTGTTATAACAAGTCCCTGAGGTTTGAGGACAGCATTGCCTAATATATCCTAATTCAAGTGACTTCATGAGATGAGCTATGCCTAGCTCCGAGGAAACTTTTAAAAAGAGGAATAAGACTTGTTATAACAAGACCCTGAGGTTTGAGGACAGCATTGCCTAACATAGCCTAATACAAGCAACTTCATGAGATGAGCTATGCCCAGCTCTGAGGAAACTTTTATCGCGTAAATTTGAGAGGCAATGGAATCAATCTACCATCCACTCTCCCTAACCAAAACAAAATCTATTCAAATTACTTTAGATAGACTCAGATGAGAACCACATGTCTGTGGGCCATGGAGTGATTTTTGCCAATCTATCTGAACATCTCCTAAATCCACCACCTTACATTTTTGGCATGATATTTGATCTGAACTCTTCCATCCGCTTATTTCTTAAACTTCTGTATTCTTGTTTTCTCAAATTGGTTCCACTCATACATCATTTGCCTCCTGTTGGATGAGACCAGGGCCTTTTTTTCTCATTCGAAGACCACTCATTACTGGCTAGCTCCGCCAGTCAAAAAAGATATATTTTTGAAAGAAAGTTTCAAAATTAAGAAGAATACATCAAGAAAAATTCATCAAAATATCAGCCCCTATTCAAAGATAATCTTTATCAATATTCTATTATATATTTATGTGATTTATATTATTTATTTACCATGTAATTTAAATACATATATCTGGCTGCCCAATATTGTGCATTTAGGCTATCATTTGTTCAAACAAGACAAGTGTCACTTCCATTTTCTTGTTATTATAAGTAATAATAGAATGAACATTCTTATTCTTAAATCTTTGTGTATATACCTGTTATTTCTAAAGCACATTTTTAGCAGGTGAGTGCCTTGATAAAAGTATGTGAAAAATTGAATTAAATACTATAAGAAATACCTAAAATGTTAAGAGTGACAATATCTGGGAAGCAGTTCACTAGGATGGGCATACACAAGGCAGACAAGTATTATTTTCTGTTATAAGCACTGCATTTACCTTTTTTCTTTATATATTATTAAGATTAAAAGTAAACATTACATTGTAAAGAATTCCAATTTTTCCCCAAAGTTTTATTTGTTAAAATTTACTTTGTCCCAAGGCACAATTATGCACTGAAAAAAAAAGTATATGCATATTTTAAAGAATCTGTAGCATTAACATATACCCAGATGAACAAACTGTCCTACCAAAAATTTATAACAATTTGCTGTCTCCCAAGTGAATATAACACTTCCCTTCTTATAAAAGCTCCTGCAAAAATTTATTTTTCATTTTTAATCTTTTCTATTTGGGAATATAATTTTACTTTGCATTATTGTACTGATAAAGTTGAGTTGTTTTTGCATCTTACTGGCCACTTACATTTCTTCTTTTGGCTTCTTAAAGGAACATAACAGAGCTTGTACATCCTGTGTATGCTGTCCCTATGCAAGGTGGTGTCCTCATGCCAGTGACATGAGTGTGGCTTAAGCATTTGGATAAGTCCTCTGTGTATGTGACCATCACAGCTCTAGTAGTATGTTTGAATATTCTTAGGATCAGTGAGATCGTCAAGTTAGGGACAAAAGTGCAAAGCTACTGCATGCTGGAAACCTCAGTTTCCTCCTGTGGTACATAAACCAGCCACAAAAACAACTGTCAAGAAGTCATTGCAGAGACATGGTGATCCATAAGAGCATGAATGAAATAAATGCCTGGCTCCAGAAAGCACTAGTCATTTGAATACATCCATCATGGAGGGCTGGTCTCTGCATCCACCTCATTATTTCATAGACAGGCCTCATATTTAATTTATCTAAATTAATAGTTGTCCATTAGTCTGCTTGTCAGTATGTCACACAGCTTCATCCACACACAGCCACATACATCAGATACTTAGAAATTGGATCAGATTAGAGTAGAATGTCATTCATTCTAAGGAATTATGTATGTTTTGTGCACTGTAATATTCACAGGACCGAGGACAGTGCCAGACATAGGTTAAGAAATATTTGTTGAATACATGATAAACTAATGAATGAATGAGCCAACATCTAACAATTGGGCATCAGGATTGGAGCTTTGTTACTGTCCTTGTATTATCCTTATTTTGAAGGATAATTCATAGGTCATTACAAAAGTTTAGAGGCAAAGTTTCGAGAAACATTGTCAACAGCATCCTTACTGACGGACCCATACAAGTTTCAACTTGCACAGGCTTATAATTGTTGCTGGGAGGGCTTCATTTGTTTCCATTCAGGTAGATTTTATGTTTCTCGATTTTTGAGTCATCATAAAATGTTCTTAATGATCCACGTACAAGATGGCAAATGCTTTTGGATAATACAAGTGACAAATACACAATAAAGATAGACGGGCATGGAGGAAAGGCCGAGAGGCTTCGGTTCCAACCTTGGCTCGCTCTGTTATGATTTTCTCCACCTGTGTTTATTGAGTACCTACTATGTGCTCACTTTGGTACATGCTGGAGATATGTGACACATGCATGTGTGCACGTAGGATTACAATCTAGTGATTGTAAATATTCTGGAAGGATGTGTGGAGAATACTTAGAGACCTAAAAATAGATCTGCCATTCAATCCTATAATTCCTTTACTAGGTTTATACCCAAAAGACCAAAAGGCACAATATAACAAAGACATCTGTACCAGAATGTTTATTGCAGCCCAATTCATAATTGCTAAGTCATGGAAGAAGCCCAAGTGCCCATCGACCCACGAATGGACTAGCAAATTGTGGTATATGTACACCATGGAATACCATTCAGCCTTAAGGAAACATGGAGACTTTACCTCTTTCATGTTTACATGGATGGAGCTGGAACATATTCTTCTTAGCAAAGTATCTCAGGAATGGAAGAAAAAGTATCCAATGTACTCAGCCCTACTATGAAGCTAAATTATAGCTTTCACATGAAGGCCATAACCCAACTACAGCACAAGACCATGAGGAAAGGGCCAAGGAAGGGGAAGGGAGGGGGGAGGTTAGGG
Organism: Loris lydekkerianus; assembly: GCA_963574355.1. Lineage (NCBI taxonomy): Eukaryota > Metazoa > Chordata > Mammalia > Primates > Lorisidae > Loris > Loris lydekkerianus. Next base: position 13,730 of record CAUYPK010014425.1, read on the forward strand.
TGGAAGGAGAGTAATGGGTGGGTCCACACCTACGGTGCATCTTAGAATGGGTACAGTTCAAACTTACTAAAGGCAGAATACAAATGTCTACATACAATAACTATGAAAATGCCATGAAGGCTATGTTGAATAGTTTGACGAGAATATTTCAAATTGTATATGAAACCAGCATAATTTTCCCCTTGATTGCACTAATGTACACAGCTATTATTTAACAATAAAAACAAATAAATAAAATAGAAAACGTGGATTATTTTGAAGAAGACAAAAATTAGGCTGTGACAATTTAATAGTTTATGGATTAATATAATTTAACAAGGCTTTAATTCTGTACTCATTTTAATTTTTATTCTTATGTTTTTATTCTATCTCAGAAAAAGTTTTTATTTTGAGTTTTTTTATTCTGTTTTTATTCTTAAAAACATATTCTTATGTTTTTTATTCTTATGTTTTTATTCTAACTCAGAATAAGTTTTCCTTCACTTTCTCCCCCACTTCCTTTCCTGGTTGGAGATGCTGACAAGAATTAGGATGGTTGTAAAATGCTGGAGGGAGGATTAATAAGAAGGTGAAGGCTGTACATGTACATATTTTAGTTCATGTTTGGCCTTTACCCTATGTTATGCAAGGAGACAAAGATGTGAATTTACAGATAAATACAAGCAATGACTGAAAATAAAGAAAAGGTACTGATCTCCTCCTCTTCCTTAGTTAACCAGTCCCTTGTCTCTAATTCTGGCTGACAGAGATCAAAGGGGTAGTGGCTGGAGACTGGTTTCCAATATTGGCCCAAAAATGTCACCTCCATTTTAAACATTCCTTCTGGGAAAGAATGGCTTTTCTAGTGTATGATTAGGGAGAAGGGGCAGCAAGAGAAACATTAAAAGTTTTGTACAGAAGTTTCCAACCATAGGAGGAGCAAAACACTAAAGTTGTAGAATTCAGAGAGTAGCAGAGAGGAGGAACCAAGTCGCCCAACTGAGGAGACATGTCAAGCCAGGGTCTGCTCTTCCCAGGACTAGGTCCTGCCAAAGAAGCTTTAGTTATCTATTTGTCTGTCTAAATTCAGAGAATGAATATATTTACTTCATGACCAGTAGAATTAATACATTTAGTACTTTAATAATTCAGAACAAGTCAAATTACAAAACTGTAAGATATAGCAGATCATCAATTGACAACCATCTTTACCTTGGTTCATTTTTACATAAGTACTAGAATTATTTGTAATGGCTCTTTAGGAGTTCATTAGCTATATCTAGATCTCATGTATAATTTTTACAATGAATTGAAGTTATACCAAATAGTAACTTATTACCTTATTTTCTTCCAATTTTCTAAAGCAATTCTGTTCTCCATGGTCATTTTAAAATAGCTACCCATAATTCATAAATTATCTTCATTCTTTGACCCTTCAATTAGCTGATTTGCACACAAATACAATATTGTAACATACCACCGTAAGAAAAAAAGGTTTAAGAGAGTTAAGTAGTTGCTGTCAACTGAAAATAGATGTAAACATATTTTTAAGTAATCTTTAACTCTTAACACCAGCATCAATGCAGTATTAAATCAATTGTTCAACATAAGTTCAACATAAAGTAGTCTGCATTAAGAGTTGAGATCTGAGTTCCAGCTTGGCACAGATGTCTGCTACTCCTATGACTATGTATAAGGCATTTAGCTTTTCTGAAACTCAGCATACAATATTTAATGAAAATCATATAATTGGAAACTATTGGCTAAGCTCAGAGGCTCATGCCTGTAATCCTAGCACTTTGGGAGGCCAAGGTGGGAGGATTGCCTGAGGCCAGGAGTTTGATACCAGCCTGAGTAATCAACTTTTTTGTCTCTACAAAAAAAAAAAAAAAAAAGATAGAAAAATGAGCTATGCAGTGCTTGTAGTCCCAGCCACATGGGAGGCTGAAGCAGTAAGATCACTTAAGCCCAATAGTTTGAGTTTGCTCCCAGTAGTGAGTTATGATCAAACTGTGCTCTAGCCCAGACTACAGAGAGAGATGGTATCACTAAAACAAAAACAAAACTAAATCTCTCTCTCTTACCTACCCACTCCCTGATACATGAACACAAAGCCATACTTTTAACAAGTAGCAAAATTTCCAAACTTAAGTTCTAACTGAAACTACTCCAGTCCAATTCAATAACTATTTTTGAGGGCCCCCAGTGTCTTTTGGAGTAGAAGGATATCTCAGGCAGAGGAAGAGCTCAAGGCTAGATTAGAAAAGACTTTGCATATTTGAAGCATAAAAATCATTAGTATAGCTACAATAAAATGTGGCAAGAAGGAGGTGGCAGTGGCAGTAGTTGTGGTGCAGGAAGATGCCAGAGGTAACTAGGAACAAAATTATGCTGAGTTTTCTAGGCCATAATACCAACTTTGAACTTCATCTTAAGAACAGTGAGGAGTCATTAAGAGTCTAAGCAATGATGTGGCATGATTCATTTTCCTCTTTTGAAAACTCATTCAAGCTGCAGTGCACAGAATAGACAGCAAGTATACAAGATTGGAAACAGGCAAACCAGTCAAGAGACAGCTTTGCTATGCTGCAATGATGGAGGCCCAAATTGAAAGGCAGTACAATCAAGAGTGGGGTGTCTGAAGTCATTTGCCAGCTTTCAAATCCCAGATTTTCCACTTATCAAATGAACATGTTGCTTACTGCTGTGGTTTGAATGTGTCTCCCCCAAAATCACATGTTGGAAACTTAATCACGAGTGCAATGGAGTTGGGAGGCGGAGGGCTACTGGGAGAAGTTTAGATCACGAGGGTTGGATTAATGCCAATTATAACAGGGCTTGAGGCTGTAAATGGAATTCTTGTTCACTCTTCTACTCTCTTGTCCTTCTGCCTTCTGCCATAGGATGAGGATAAGGCAGTACAAAGGCCCTCTCCAGATGCTGGCACCATGCTCTTGGACTTCCCAGCCTCTAGAATTGTGAGCCAAATAAGCTTCTGTTCATTACAAACTAACCAGTCTGTGGTATTTTGTTACAGTACTCTAAAATGAACTAAGACACTTACTCTCTTTTCATCTCAGTTTTCTCTATACTCCAGATGAAAATCTTTACAGGATTCTTGCCAAAAAACAAAGTATTAAATATACAGCAGTTAGCATAGTGTCTAACAAAGAAAAGAATGCAAATATTTATTATTATTAATGTAATGAGTGGGGTTGAGAAATGATAATTTAACTGGAAGATGTTTAGCAGACAGGAATTGATAATTTGGATATCAGGAAAAGGGATGAATTTATATACTCTCATTTCTGACTTGGATGAGATGAGAAAAATAGATGATTTGAAGGCTCTGAAGATTAGGGAAAAAAGACAGTATTCATTCTTAAAGAAACTGACTGTGAGATATGCCAGTAGATGGGTGAATATGTAGTTCTAAAGTGAAGGAAACAGATCTAGGCTGGAGCTTTGAGATTCATAGAGACAGATGGCAATTAAGTTCATGGGTACTGATGAGAGTTCCTAGAGAAAGAGAATGCAGAGTAAGGAAATGATGACACTAGACAGAACATTAAGGAACACCAGTATTTAAAGGATGGGCAAAGAAAGAGACACATGCAAAGGGCACTGAGAGCAAGATGCCAGAGAAGTAACAGAATAATAGCATGAAAAGTCAAAAGCCATAAAAGAAAAAAAAAAGTGTTTCAAAGAAGAGTACTCAACAATGTCCATACAGACAAGCAGTGAAACAATAACTTAGTTTTCACTAGATTTAGTGATAAAGTTATTTATTCACATAATAAATATGTGTCAAGCATTGTGGTAGGCCCATGAGATACAGATATGATGAGAAAAATAAGATACTTGCACATATAGGCTTTACGTTGTGAAGATAAATAGTAAAAAAACAAAATACCTGCAAATTGTGTTAACAACAGTGAGCACAGACAGGCATGATAGAGAGTACAAGGGAGAGGCCAGCTTTAGACAGAGTTTTGGAGCGCAGCTCGCTGAGGAGGGAAAATTTAACACAAAACCAAAGGCAAGAAAAGGTCTTAGACAATTGGTCAGAAAATTAAAAAGCAGAATATATGGCTACAGCACAATGGAGCAGTGATGGAAAGAGAGAAGCTAGATCATATTTGTAGATTATGGTTAGGATATAGCAAGAAGAGTTTAGATGATGACTTGTTAAACATTCGAAAGTAAAGTATTTCAGATGACTTAGCTAAGTACTTAATAGTTTAGTGTTTCTCATTTATGCTAGACTTAATTATCAGAAATATAAAATTTTACTACTACAGTAACTTTTTATAATAATATCAGAATACACTTTTCTATTTTAAAAAATATTAGCATAACAGGTGACATGCTTGTAATCATTAAACATTCTTCCAAATTTCTTTCAAAGAAATTTCTCAAATCTGCTTGATTCTATCATTAAATTATATTTCTTTAAGGTACTCATTTTCTAGCAATGCATATCAGAATTTGTATGTTTTATAATATGACTCTAAAGGCATTAACTAAAATGTCTATGGGCCAATAACACACATAAAAAATGATTAAATTCATTTTTCTAAAAACATATTTCATAGCCTTGGTTTCCTGTTTTTATATATATATATGTATATATATATATATATATACGTATATATATATATATATATATATACACACACACACACACATATGTAGGAACACACATGATAAAATATGTGTGTATATATATACATATACATAAACACATGATAAATAAAAGTTGATGAAGAAAACGTAGGTTTGATTCTAAACAGCTAAATTATATGTTCATATTATATCTTAATTTCCTTATCAGCAAGTAGAAGAATTTATGGCCCACTTTCACAAAGATGTCTATAATAACAAATGCTACCATTTACTTAATATCTATTAATTATCAAGCATTGAACTAGGCACATTACATAAATTATCCTTGAAAAACAGGCATTCGTCTTCCCATTTTATGGATGAGAAAACCATCTCAGAGAGTTTAGGTGACTTGCTCCCCTGCAGACCTAGAACTTAAGTCCAATGCTGTGTGTTGAACTCTGGTCACTACCCCAAGATGCCCGAAACTATAAATAGACTGGGTTCGTTAAAATATCTATATATAAAATATACTAAATTATAAAAATAAATTCTTAAATCCTAAAAAAATTTTCTTTAATTTTTAATAAACTATGCACAATTTTGAAACATTATCCAGACAGGTATACTCCTTCCTTTGGTATAATAACTTGATTGTAATTTTTTTTCAAAATTGAGGAAGAAAGATAAAAGGAAACTATAAAAGAGAATTATAATGTATTTAAGGCCCAAGAATTACCATTCTGGGTCAAAATTTTTTCCCAGTTATTCCTTAGTACAAATATTAAGTCCAATGAGCTACTAGAAACTGCCTATCCTCACAAAACTCCTTTGATTCTGAAAGTTAAAATTACAAATTGACCTAAGATGTTCCTGAATAAAAAAAACCTAACTTCTGAAAGGAACCTCTATATGTCACTATTTCTCAGAACCTGAGAGACAACAAGTCTGATAAAAGCATTATAATTTGCTCTAAGAAGAATCTGCAGATTTATTGTACTATGAGCTCTTTCTACTAAGATTTATCAGGTAGCCAAGTAATCCACCAAGATAATGTTTGAATAAAACTAGATATTTAACAAAAAGAAACTGCTGCCAGATTATCTTTATTTTCCTTAACAAAATACACACAAAAGCACAAAATTCACTTATATATCATCATTTTACAAGTATAAATAATGCGCAGAATTCAAGTACAGTCTAGTGCAGAGATATTTCCTATATTTTACTATGTAAACATAAACTAATTATATACATCATGTGCCTTTGGCCCAGCTGCAAAATAAAGATATCAAAAAGGAATACTGCACTTGACTGTTAAATTGCATTCTTATTGAGAATTCATACCAATGCCTATGTAGTTGCAGTTACAACTTTCATACCACTTAGTTTAATGTAAACACCTAGACATTTCCCCTGCCAGCAAATATCTTAAAAGTTAAAATTCTATCCAATTTTAATAGTGAAGTATTCAAAATCTTAATTGTTTCATTCCTTAAAACAAACACTATTAGAGAACTGATTCCTAGCCAAAGTTCTTCCTATGTCAAAACGAATATTTACAGTTTATACATACAGAAAACAAGAAAGTCATTTTTGTTTACTTTTAGAACAGACCAAAAATATCTAAAAGCTGTCGACATAGTGTGGTCTTTGTACATTTAAAAGGATCTTACTTCACTGATATCATTTGCTTTTAATAGATAAAACTCTGACATGTTCAAATAGCTAGGAATCTTGCATTCAAATGACACCAAGCATATCCTTAGAGGGCCCAAGGGGGGAAAAAAAGTGTACCGCATAAAAAGCAATAACTGAATAACTAACATCAACAAGACTATAAATATCCAGTTGAAGGCACATGGAAGCATTTACTACTTTGTCATCAAAGATTCTCCACTTAGTTCAGGATTAGGAATACAGTCATCTCTGGAAACTACTGATTTGGCTTCATTCATTGAGGTTTCCTCATTCTCAGTCTCTTCTTGTTTCTCTTCTGGTTCCTCTGAGTCAGATGCTTTTTCAATCACTTCATTTGTCTGCTCTGTGGCTGATGTTTTGTCATCTGTCTGGTCTGTATCATTGTCAAGAACATCTTGTTCTTCTAAAGATTCTGAAAAGAAAGATTCAAGAGTTTAAGAGTACTTAAATATTAAGACTGCTAAATAAGGCAAGCAAAAAATAGACACAAACATACACATAACACAAACTGAGAAACAGCATTGACTAACATTATCCTTAAAATTTTAAAAGTACCCAATTCCTTATAACATACCATTTATGAGTTAATATGAAGGAAAAATTGGAGTAAAAACATACTTTTATCTAATGTGCTATACTTTTATATAAAATAGCTCCTAAAAACACATTGGAAAGAGTTGAATGATGAAAAGTCACTCTCAATAGAATTATTTGCTGTAAGACAATAGTCAAACATAAAAACCAAATGCATTAACAACCAGCTTATGCTTTCTAAAGGAACTGCTTCCCTAGTATCCTGGACACGCTGTGAGCAAGGTGTAAATATATACTTTTTTGTGTGTACATATGCATGTGTGTGCACATGTAGACAGTGGTTTCTCATACTGATGTACATCTCTATTACCCAAGACCTGGGGGAGTTAGAATCTACCTTTTACAAAAGCGTAAGTCTCCCCTCATCCCTCTGCAAGACAAGTTCTGTGTATTTAACATCTGGGTCTACATATCTAGCAAGCTATGGAAAGAAAGGGAAGGGTCATTTCCCCCCATCTTCATAGAAGAAGTTAAGCAAGTTTCTTGATCCTACCTGAAAATTTATTCCCTTTACACTCTTTTATTAAATTCAAATTCCTTGGTAATAATGTAGTAACAATTTCATTAAATAAACTATCCTTAATTCTTTTAAATTTAAAGAACATAATGGGGAAGGGAGTGGCAAAAGCAGACACATTTCCACCCCATTTCCAAGTCAAAGATAAAAATCTAGCTTTCAGGTATGTCTTTGTTTTTGTAATAAACAGCAATTAATATTCTTTCCAGGAAAAATATGGCTAACCCATGCCAACTAAGCAAAAAAGCAGATTTTCTTACCCTCATAGAAGATCCTTTATATTACAAATGTTACTAATTCAAATAATCTATAGCTGCGGTTCTCAACCTGTGGGTCGTGACCCATGGGAATTGTATTAAAGGGCCGCGGCATTAGGAAGGTTGAGAACCACTGATCTAGAGGGAATGCCAGCCTACTTAGTAAGTTCTAGTTAAGTTCCTTGCGCAGTATTGGCCAGAGTTTTGCTACATAAATAAATAAAATTAATTAACAGCTTTGTAAAGAAATTATGCGTTGGGTTTACCAGCTTTAATAAATATAAATTATCTACAACTCACACACTCTATGTCAAGACTTTAAAACTATATAAAGAGAATTATTTCCTTAAATGGATACTTTGGACTGCAGCTTAAAGGATTAATTATAACCACCTTTCTTCTTTTTCTTTTTATGCAGTTTTTGGCCGGGGCTGGGTTTGAATCTCCAGCATCTGGGGCTGGCACCCTACTCTTTTGAGCCACAGGAGTGGTGGCTGCCCACCACCTTTCTTCTTTTTATATGTAGAATGGCCCAAATTCCACACTTAGGGACATCCAATTTAATGAGGGTTTTATGAAAATTTCATAGAACTACTAATAGTGAGGAATATTTATAATCATTTTTGAGCCAAATTTCATAAAAACCCTATTTGTATCTTAATAAGGAACTTAAAATGGCATTGCTGCACAACTTGGAATCTTATAAAAATCCAAGGTAGAAAAGCAGTACATCACTCAAGTTTTGTTATTTGAATGTTCCAGGGCAGAAAGGGCAAATAAAACTATGAACATGCACAAATCATTTCTGCTACAAGAGCAAGCAAGTTCTTCCATGGAAAACTTCAAGAGTCACTAACCATTTGTAATTCTACCCTCACAGAATTTATCCAGGGTAGAATTTCAAGAGTCATGGTTTTCCACAACTCTCTGGCCATACAGCAATATTTACTTGGCAAGGACTTTATAATTTGTTATAGTTAATTAAGCCTTCTGAAGCTCGTTGAACCAATAAAGCCACACAAAATAGAAAAACAAAAAGTTCAGAATCCAGAACTCAACTCAAAAATAAACATGTTTAACTGAACAAAGGGCCACATAGTTTGTCGTATTCTGTCTGACAGACTGCTTCAATATTGTACGGAAACAGGATATGTATCAAAATCCAGAGCTTATCATATTAAAGCTTTATGCTGTTACTAATTTCAAAAATAGATCCTTTACTACTAAAGCCAATTTAATTTAAAAATTCTGTGGTCTAAAGAAACAATTAATACAAAAAAGTGAACTATAATACTGGAATTTTTAAATAGCTGCAATATAACAATTCAAATAAATGCCATGTGCTGTCATAATTAGAAAACAACATGGTACACAAAGTTATCTAGTAAATATTGTACAATATTTCAGAGAATATATGGGAGACTAAAAAATTGGTGAAATAGTCAATGGGGTTTGAAAATAATCAAATAGTCTATTAATGACTATTTTTTTCCCCTGGGTTAACTTGCAGAAAGGCAATTTTAATAGCAGTAGCATTACAAAAAAAAAAAAAAACTATGTAACATGATGCCTATAATGCAAACCTCAGCTAGTCTAAATAAGGTACATTTTGAGAGAAGTCATAGAATAAGATCTAAATAACCAGGTATAAAAGATAATCAGAGAATTATATATCAATTTAATAACTAAACCTCAGAGCTTCATAAGATTAATGTATTCTAAAAGTATTTATTTCATTCTATGGGAGAGTATCATTTGCCTATTCTAACAGAAATAGCAAATTTTTTCTGTGAACTTGCTGCTTAAAATAGTTTGGCAGCATAAAATACACTTAACAAGATGTTAATATTTGAAGATAAGATACTACAAAAGAAATTAGGGTTTGTGTTCACCCTAATTAAACAGGCCTGCCTGTTCTTCCCTGTATTGCCCAGTTCAAGACTAAAATATAAAACAATTACCTGAATGATCTAATTCCATCCTTAAGAAAAATCTTAAAATCAATGTTGGCATCTATTTAGGTTGTTTCAAAAGTTTTGTCCGTTTTACTGTCATGTGTTTTTGTAGCTCCATATCTCAATAAATATTTATTCTACTGTGTCATGGTATATACTGATCGACGGAGAATTTTGTACTCTATACAGTGATGCTGTTCATTTTTTTCTACTTTTAATTTTTTTCATTCTTTTCAGCCTATTACTATATGATGTCATTAAGCGATTTTCAGCCAATTTTTCTCTACGAATTCAAATTGAACCAGAGCGCTGCCAAAACAGCCCAAAAAATTAACCAGGCATTTGGCAATGATAGTGTTAATGAACGCACTGTTCGACGTTGGTTTGCAAAATTTCATTCCGGAAATTTTAGCCTCGAAGATGAGCCCCGAAGTGGTCAATCTAGAGTAATCCAGGACGAGGATTTGAGGACCCTGGTGGAGACTGACCCATCACAAACGGTGCATGGGATGGCGGAAGAACTGGGTGTCAGCTCCCATGC
>CAUYPK010014427.1:0-40142 GCA_963574355.1 Loris lydekkerianus
ATCAGTCTGAAACCAGAGTCTCCACTACAGGAAACTGAACATGAGCGGTATTTGTCTGGTCTCTAAGTTAACCAGTAAAAATTTAAAGAAATTGTAGGATAGAATGGCAGGTCTACTTTTAGATCTCTAAGTGTTCTCCAAACATCTTTCCAAAAGGACCATATTAGTGTGCAGTCCCACCAGCAGTGTAGAAGTGTGCCCTTTCCTCCACATCCATGCCAACATTTCTGGTTTTGGGATTTTGTGATGTGGCCTAATCTTACTGGAGTTAAATGATATCTCAAGGTAGTTTTGATTTGCATTTCTCTGATGATTAAGGATGATGAACATTTTTTCATATGTCTGTAGGCTGTGAGCCTATCTTCTTCAGAGAAGTTTCTCTTCAAGTCCCTTGCCTAGCCTGACATGGGATCACTTGTTCTTTTCTTGCTAATACATTTGAGTTCTCTGTGGATTCTGGTTATTAAACCTTTGTTGGAGACATAACCTGCAAATATCTTCTTCCATTCTGAGGGCTGTCTGCTTGCTTTACTTACTGTGTTCTTGGCTATGCAGAAGCTTTCAATCTTACAATTCCTCTACTAGGTATATATCCAGAAGACCAAAAATCACATTATAACAAAAATATTTGTACCAGAATGTTTATTCCAGCCCAATTCATAATTTCTAAATCATGGAAGAAGCCCAAGTGTTCATCAACCCACAAATGGATTAATAAATTATGGTATATGTACACCATGGAATATTATGCAGTCTTAAAGAAAGATGGAGACTTTACCTCTTCCATGTTTACATATTCTTCTTAGCAACATATCTCAAGAATGGAAGGAAAAGTATCTAATGTACTCAGCCCTATTATGAAACTAATGTATAGCTTCCATATGAAAGCCAATTATAGCCTAAGAATATGGGGAAAGGGGAAAGGGAGGGGACGGGAAGGGAGAGGATGGGTAGAGAGAGGGTAATTGGTGGGACCACACCTACAGTGCATCTTACAAGGGTACATGTGAAACTTACTAAATGCAGAATATAAATGTCTTAACACAATAACTAAGAAAATGCCAGGAAGGCTATGTTAACTAGTGTGATGAAAATATTTCAAATTGCATATAAAACCAGCACATGGTACCCCATGATTGCATTAATGTACACAGCTATGATTTAATTAAAAAATGTATATATATACATATATATATATATATATGAGGTAACACCAATCTGAGGCAAACTATAAAACTCCCAAGTATTTGAACAAATTCAGTTATAAAAAGAAAATTAAAAGAAATGAAGTTTTTGATAACAGAAATTTCTTTAGAGCAGGTTTGGCAAACTAATTCATGCGCCAATTCTAGCCTTCTACTTGTTTTTAAAGTAAAATTTTATTGGAATGCAGCCATATGCATTACAGCTGATTCCAACTACAATGGCTTAGATTAGAAATTTTTGGATTTCTAATCTGGGTAGTTGCCACAGAGACCACGTAGTTCATAAAACCTAAAATATTTTCTATGTTCCCCTTTGCAGGAAAAGTTTGTAAAGGCTGCGTCCAGCAGAATCCTAGTCAAGTTTCACGTCTTTGAATCACCAGTTTTCTTCCATCTTTCCCCTTACAATTCCATAATGAGAAGACGTCACAAATAGCATACATCCACATCCAGTCAACTCGATCTAGAGTTCAAAACATGCCATTCTTATTGCCTTTTTCCCACCTACCCCAATTTCCTTGCCTATTCCATTTTCTTTCAATCTTTTTTTAAAACTTTAGACCTTTATTATATTTTTTATATGTGTAGGTAGCACGGCTTACACTTTGCCTCTCATTAAACTATCTTTCCCATCTATGTCTGCTAGCATACACTAACAAGTAAGTGACGTTCCTTTTCCTCTTGTGCCGATTGTGGAACAATCTGCTCTCAGATCCATTCCTTCTCCTTTCATGGCTTTGCTCTCCGTCACTGGGAACACGGTCCCTGCAGCCTGTCTTTCACAGAATCCTTGGATGACTGGCAGCCAGATGGGTTCACAACTGGGAGACTCATGAAAGATGGGGAGGTAGGGAGAAGACTTTTTTTTTTTTTTTTTCCAACAAAGACAACTCAGTTTATTTTCTCATTAACAGCACACATTCATGCCACAGAACCAAAGTTATTGGTGATAGTAACTAAAGTAGCTCTTGCCAGATCTTCTTTACTAACAGATTCTTGCCTCTCTTTATAAATCATATTCCCAAAACTAGACGCTACAGCCCAACCCGGCAGACCAAACCTTTCATAATCTCCTCCATAAATATCGCCGACCAGCTTGTCAGCTTGGGTGCTGTCACCCTTGGATGCCATTTCAAGTGCCTCTTCAGAACTTTCAAAGCCAGTCAATAAACTGCACAAACCCAGAAAGGTACCCCCTCCAAGGCTTGTCCCAGTCACTCGTTTATAGTTGTCTTTGGAATGGACTGCTAAAATACTGACTCCTGAGCCAATATTCACTACCAGCAGTGGAAAAGGATCAGCTAGGTTAACATGTGGTGCATCTTACAATGGTATATGTGAAACTTAGTAAATGTGGAATGTAAATGTCTTAACACAGTAACTGTGAAATTGCCAGGAAGCCTATGTTAACCAGTGTGATGTAAACGTGTCAACCGGTCTGTGAAACTAGTGTATGATGCCCCATGATCATATCAATGTACACAGCTATGATGAAAGAAAGGAAGAAAGAAAGAAAGAAAGAAAGAAAGAAAGAAAGAAAGAAAGAAAGAAAGAAAGAAAGAAAGAAAGAAAGAAAGAAAAATAAAAGGCATCTTTTGGCATCGCTCAGGTTCTGAGGCATTAGCAAAATAGTTGGTCCTTTCAAAAGCTTTCCCGTGGTTTGGCATGCACATTGGGGGAACTCTAGTAAAGCTCTCATGTTTTGAGCATATTGATATCACTGCAGAGGAAGAATAAGAAGAAGCTGAGAGCTCAAAAAGTATTCGGAAATACTGGACTTCTAATGTAGCATAATAGATCCACTGGCATTCGGGATATACCCCTTGAACTGAAGAATTTAACACTTTTTGGTCGAAGAGGGAACTTGCACTTTATCAGATTTCCAACCCAGGACCTGCCTACTTTTATCCAAACAGGAAGAGATAAAAACTTCTCAACATTGCAAACGGTGCTATGTGCTACAGGAGGTGGTGCTTACAAGTTCGAAAAAGATTTCCACACAGTAGGTTGGAAACCTCCACCTGCACAAACTGGATGAACTTGAGTGCCTTGTAAAGGGCTTGCTGTACATAGATTCTGTCAGTTTCAAGGGACAAGCAGAGCGCTGTTATTTTGCTAACGCCTCAGAACCTGAGCGATGCCAAAAGACGAGGCATTTCTCCTTCTCCCTGCACACTTCAGAGGCCTTTGCAGTGCGGTTTGCTCGTTGCCCTTCTGTCTCTTGCATAATGTTTAATTCTTCTGCATTTAATTCATTGGATTCTTGAAGCTTTTCTATGTTTGGTTTGACATTGACCATTACACATTCAGTTTTATTTTTTTATTTTCTTTAAAGATAGACAATCACTATACTCTTTTATTAGTATTATTCTTTGGGATTCATTGAGGTTCCAAAGACTTAGGTTACACTGATTGCATTTGTTAGGTAGAGGCCCTCTTGTAATTGTGTCCTGCCGTACACTGTGACCCCCATCCCCTCCCTCCTCTCCTCTCCCTGCTCCCTCATTGCCCTAACCCCCACCTGTCTTAGATCACCTACCGTCTTCATATTAGTATTGAGTACATTGGATTCTTGCTTCTCCAGTCTCGTGATGCTTTACTAAGAAGAATGAGTTCCAACTCAATCCAGGCTAATACAAAAGATGTAAAGTCTCCATCTTTTAATGCCTGAATAGTATTCCATGGTATACATATACCACAGCTTGTGAATCCATTCTTGGGTTGGTGGGCATTTAGGTTGTTTCCACATTTTGGTGATTGTAAGTTGGGCTTCAGTAAATAATCTAGTGCAAATGCCCTTATAATAAAAGGATTCCCCCCCCCCCCCCCCAGCCCTAGCCAGCTGCTAGGAATGGGATTGCAGGATCAAATGGGAGGCCTAATTTGAGTTCTTTGAGGATTCTACATATTTCCTTCCAAAAAGGTTGTACTAGTTTGCAGTCCCAACAGCAGTGTAAAAGTGTTCCCTTCTCTCCACATCCACACCAGCATCTGCAGCTTTGCAATTTTGTGATGTGGGCCATTCTCACTGGGGTTAGGACATATCTCAGGGTGGTTTTGATTTGCATTTTTCTGATGATTAGGGACAATGAGCATTTCTCCAAATGTTTGTTAGCCATTCATCTGTCTTGCTCAAGAAGGTTTTGCTCATATCTCTTGCCCAGAGGTAGATGGAATTGTTTGCTCTTTTTTGATGATTTATTTGAGTTCTCTGTAGATTCTAGTTATCAACCCTTTGTCAGATTGATGCCCTGCAAATATCTTTTCCTATTCCGAAGGTTGTCTATTTGCTTTCACTGTTGTGTCCATAGCTGTGCAAAAACTTTTCAGCTTAATTAAGTCCCATTTGTTAATTTTTGTTGTTGTTGCAATGGCCACTGAAGTCTTTGTCATAAAATCTTTCCCCAGTCCAACATCATCAAGAGTTTTCCCCCCACTTTCTTCTAAGATTTTTATTGTTTTGTGTTTCAGATTTAAGTTTCTTATCCATCTTGAGTCAATTTTTGTAAGGGAAGAAAGGTGTGGGTCAAGTTTCAGTTTACATGTGGATATCCAGTTCTCCCAGAACCATTTATTGAACAGGGATTCTTTTCCCCCTGTGTGCTTTTGTTTGGTTTATGAAAGATCAAATGGCAATTAGAGACAATTCATGGTATCACCATCGTTTTAACATGTTGTTAATTGTCAAACATGACTTTACCAAAAAAAAGCCTGCAAAAGTTAATTATCTAAGTCCTTTACATGTGACGTACGTTTCCAAAGTGAAGTAATCCTGTAAATTAATTTGTGAGGTACACAAACACACACACAAAGACTTTCCATTTATGTTGAACTCTGCTCAAACACAACAGGTTGCCAGATTTCATAGAAATGTTAGGCATGATACATTTTAATATAAAATAAAATATTTTGAAGTTTTAGTCTTGAGATACAAAGAATTACTGAAAATTTCAAAATAAAATGTGATATATGGAAAATTAGAACAATAGCCACTTTTTGGCATTTCCTCATGCCTAAGCTAAATACTCAGTAAGAACAAGACAACATGAAGACCTCCCTGAGGATTTCTCCCTTTCCCTAGATAGAGACCAAACACAGCCTGTAATGTGATGCCAAAGTGAAAAAGAATCAAGGTCAATTGTCACTTTCAGGGGTAGAGTCTAGAATGTCTTGTTCGATAAAAAAAAAAAAAAAAATTCTTATTTATATCACATTTTACCCATGGCACAGTTTTGTACATTCTGTATAAAATGTGATGTTCTTCATTTAAAAACCCTCCAAAAATTTGAAATAATATACATTATAAGAAATAAACTTTTTCTTAAAGTATACTTATATGAATACATAGCACTTTTTATTATTAGAAACAGCAAGCAGCGTTAAAAAAAAATACTTTTTAATTTCTCTTCATCCTGAAAGTAGGATGACCTTCAGGATGTTTTTAGTTGGATGAAGATTCGCTGAATTTTTTCTTCTTTCCTTCCAACTCATTTTTCTAACTTTTTAAAATCCTCATTCCAAGTATACTTTGTAATGATACGGCAAGAGGATGAATTTTAGAGCCAGAGATATCCTGATGTAAATTCCAGATTCCCTCCTTCTGGTCTAGGTTAATTACTTCCATGAGGGTCTATTTCCTCCATGCAAAAATGTCTGTAATATTATCCCTTCCATAGGGTTTTGTTAGGAACAAATATGTCAAGTTCCTTCAAATTATGAACGCTCAGTATATCTTTCTTTGCTTTTACCATTTCCTTCCTGGTAATTTTAATACTTAACATAAGAACCAAGAGATACCATATACATCATTATTTGTATTAATTTTCCCTCTTTTAATCTCACCTTGTCTCTTTATAAATACATTCATTTGAAGAATTAGAGGAAAATGCAAAGCAAAATTCAAATTTGCATTTCTATTTGACTTGCATTTATTCTACAAACTATGTCTATGTCAAGCTAATTTTAAGTTAAACAACTGTTCAGAAAGGCTACAAAATTCTCCTTTTGCTTTTCATTTCTCTACTTCAATGCATGCTTGGTAAGCCTCTTTTATCCTGTCCACCATCTGCACAGCCAGTCATGGGGAGAGAAAGAAAGAGATACAGAGAAAGGAATTTCTAAGCATGATTCAAGTTACGACTTTTGCTCCAAAAAGTCATATATGATTTGATTGAGTATCTCTGGTGAGGAAGACTATATCCCTACAGCAAGTGACCAGGTTGTCATCGGTGACACCCTGTGGTTCTATTAGAATAAGATGCATGTTGTCAAATTTACAAAGCTAATGCCCTGGAGATACTGAAGCTTAAAAATAAAAGGCAAATTGTACATTTTAGGTTACAACTATTCCTCAAAAGATGAAAGCTAGTATTTGAAAGACATACCCTCATTTTATTGACTTTTTTTCAATTGTGGGAGAAAAATTCTACTCTAGACTGAATACTCATGAAAGTTCCCTAAGTTGGTGAAGCACAGGAGGGATCCTTGGACTCCCCCGACGCTGTAAGGGCATAAGTCAGCTCACAGAGGGTGGTTTAACCTGCTTCCTCCCCCCCCCCCCCGTACAGTTGTCACCCATGGCTTATCTTTGTTGCACAGGTGTGATTATTTAGAATCTCACTTTCACATCACATAGATGCAGTAGGATGCCTAATAAAGTAAAAATAAATAATATAAAATTAAAATAGACATTATAACTCTTCTATTGCAGTATTTAATGATTATGAAGCTAGGCACTTTTAAATTTATGTATTTTTACTAAAAAGGAAAGAAAAGGCAGGGAGAGAGAGAGAGAATGGGCAAGAAGTCAAAGAGTTGGGGAAGATACTTCGTGCTGTTTCTACCAGGACGGGTAGCCGCCTTGGTGTTTTCACATAAAGGCTGTCCCTGTGAGCCATTCTAATTTGTTGTTTGAAAAGAAAAAAGGTGCTGGCAGGAGAAAGGATAGAATAAACTCTTCTTGTTTCAAGAAATCAAAAACAAATTATTTAAGCCCTTGGCATAAATCTGACCCCTTTCTTAACCACAGGATTGGGAAGGTCTCAGTCACTGCTGGTTCACCAGGTAAACCATTTAAACAATTCCCGGCCAGCACCTTTGAGGGGTAAGGATTGGAATAGAAAAGGCTGTGGTGTACCTGCCAGGAGAGACTCTAACAGCTGCAGTGGTTGAGGTTATACCAAGAAAAGCCAGAGGAAATGTAGTAATTTGTGGCATCTCTTTACACGGATGAAGAATCCAAGAGGAGACTTTACTCCATTTTGGAGCATCAGTGCTGAACAGACTAGCGAGAATTGATCTGCTGGCCTGGGGCAGCCAGCATCAAAGACACCAGTGACAGTAAAGGACTGAGGAATGCCAGGGATTTTTTTATACAGGAAAGGGAAATCACAAGGATCTCTCTTTTAGATTATATAGGACCCTTGCGATTTTAATCATGCTAGGAACAGGAACTATGACAATGTGATATGCTCTGCCAAACGTGTGAGGACACAGACTTGCTTCTAGCTTAATATTACTCAAAGAGTTTAAGGTTGAAAGATAAAATCAAGAAAAAGAAGAAATGTCTGGAGTATTTCTAGAATTGAATAACTCAGCAATAGAGGACCCAGTGATTACTATTTTGTCATAGTTTATCTTAAACTCTGCTTACCAAGAAGACATTGAATTTCAGGGACATTGCATTTTAGGGTCAATCTTAGTTTGTGATTGACAGTTAAAAGCTTGTTCTTTGCATATCATAGCCTACTAAAGGTTCTTGTAGGTGGATGGGAGTGAAGGAGATTAAGAAGAAACAGAGGGAAGGTGAGTGAGAAAAGTGACAATGATGAAAAAATATCGATGCTTACCATATATATGCTAATAATTTATATGTATTATCTTACTTAAATTAATCAAAAGTTGTAGTGAGGAATTATGAATTAGAGACAAGGAGACTATAAAATTATACTTTTTGTTTAAGGTAGTAATAAATGATTAATACTAAATCAATTTTAATATTTTTTACATATTTACATGGTAAATTATAAATATTTCCATAATACTCCACATCCATGATATTAGTATGAATCTTATTGCCTGTCTAGCTATTAAAGCCTGAATTTCCCTAGATTTTATTTGAAAAATTAGAAATACTAAATAACATGAAAAGAAGCATTTATAGATAATTCTCAAGATCCAAAAGTATAAGACCTATTTTTTTCTTTTTTTTTTTTTTTTTCTGGTACAAAATATTTAAATCGAGCACCCCTTTCTTTTCTGGTTAATTATTCTCAGTGACATTTTGAGATCAGAATCAGCCTATAATTATTCTTTCTCTAAAACCCCTAAAATTAAAGTTGAGCTCACAAAAGAGTATTGAAATTTAAGAACTTTTGAATAATTACCTCACAATGAGTCAGCTAGAACTAATTTTATTTTATTAAGATTTTAATTCTTTGAAAAAAGTTTTGATTCCTCAAGGTGAATCAGAGGTCTCTGCTATTGGGGGTGGGTGAACTATGGGATGGTGATGAAAAGGTCTGTTGCTCAAACAGTGCAAGTGAAGTTTTCTAGAACGTTTGGAATGAAAAAAATACTACAAATCAGGTTCTTTCCAAATCCTTAAAAGCAAAATAATTTTTACCACCTCCTAGCCTTTCCACAAGCCACTTCCTCTCCTTCATGCCCACCTACTTCAGAACAGTCCACCGCCTAGTTTCTAACTGCCTAACTTCTACTTACTCATCCAGTCTCAGCTCAAAGACATTTCCTCAAGCAAACCTCCCAGGTCTCTCCCTGGTAGATGCTCTGATAAAAACATTTACTTTCAATTAAAAACACTCAGTGGGGAAAAGATTCCCTATTCAAAAAATGGTGCTGGGTAAACTGGGTGGCAACCTGTAGAAGATTGAACCTAGACCCACACCTTTCACCACTAACTAAGATAGACTCTCACTGGATACAAGATTTAAACTTAAGACATGAAACCATAAAAATACTTGAAGAAAGTGCAGGAAAAATCCCATTTTATTTCACTTATTCTATTACATTTTTATACCTAGTATTATATGTTCAACCTAAATTAATGCATTTAATAAAGTTAAAAATTAATAGGTGACCAAGGACTAAAAGTAAATCTATTTCCCTTAGATTGATCTTTACAGTAGAGTCACCCACATTCCTCTCCCCTAATAAACATGATCTCAGCATATTCTTTTCTAAATATTCTTTTGTTCTTACTCCTACCACTACTTTGTTTAACTAATTGTTCTGTCTAGTTCTATCTGGTGTTTATGGATCCTTATAAACTCTAATTTCATTCTAAATTATAACTCAAGGCCAGTTTTGCAAACCTCTGGCTGTGTCTCCTGTAACAGTTTTCAGCATAATAGGACTTGTGCCACTCAGTGAACACTTAGTATTTCATCACTTGTGTTGAAAAAGTTAATACTTTTAATTTTTGTCCGTTTTCTTCTCCAAAATATATCCTCTATAGGAGCATGTATTGTTTTTTTCTTCTCCATATTTCCCTTGCCTAGAATGGTGTCTTATAGAACATATTAACATATTATTAAAAGTAGAACATGTAATTAGAACATATTATTAAAAATATTATTTATAACTTATTAATATTAACTTTTTTCATAGAGATACTGTATATATTTTGTAAAGTATATGTTATGCCAGGAATCCATGGATGGAGTGTTCTTGGTGGGGATGCTGTTTTGTGTGTGTATACTAGAATAGATAGTTATCACCACTGTTATAATGGCATTGTATTCTGCATTTGTCTATATATTTACTTCTACCAATGACTTTTCCACTTTCTTATGCTACAGAGCTGCTGTTCAACACCTTTGTTTTATTGAAGAACTGTCTGTAGCATTTCTTCTGAGGCAAGTCTACTAGGGATGAAATTATCTCCATCAGCTATTGTTTATCTGAGAAGATCTCTAGTTCTCCTTTGCTTTTGAAAGATAGTTTTGCTGTGTATAGTATTCTTATTTGAAAGATATTTTTTGGGTTTTTTTGGTTGTTTTGTTTCACTTTCAGCTTTTTGGCATATCATCCTGCTCTGTCTGGTCTGCAAGATGTCTACTGAAAAATCTGCTGATCGCCTTATTATTCCCTTATTCTTTTTTTTTTTTTTTTTTTTACTAGACTATATATTTTTTAATAAAAATAAGCTATCTTCAATTATAAATGGTCACAAAAAAAATTTCTGGTTACATTATTATTTTAGAGGCTTTTCTGTTCCCCACCCAGCACCACACACTGAACCACACCATTCTGTGATGACAGGGATAACAACTCATGTTTGCATAACCCGTGACAGTTTACAAAGTGTTCCCAAGCATTATGGCATCCAATCTTCAGCACAGTCATATGAGGTCAGCAGCCTTATTCTTGACAAACAGGTTTTGTTTCTCTGTTTTCAAACTTCTTTTTCTTTGACTTTGACAGCTTGTCAATCTGTGCCTTAGGGCATCTCCTTGGGTTTTTCTTCTTTGGGAATTTGAGCTTCCTGGATCTGGATGTCCATTACCTCTCCCAGATTTGGGAAGTTTTAAGACATTATTTATTTCTTAATAAAGAAATAAATTCTCTCTTCTCTGGGACTCACATCGTACATGCCACATGCCCCTAGAAGAGCTGGACTATTGGATGCTTTTCCAGCTCTTTCCCTTCCCGGGGAAAAGCTGAGGTATGTTTTTGTTTGTTTGTTTGTTTGTTTGTTTTTAAAAAACCTGCCTTCTCTTCACTGAGATGTTGTGAAGGATCTGTGGTGACTTGTTGTATGCTAGAGAGAATGACTGTTTCTTTTTCCTGTCCCCCTCACTGCACCCAGGCAGTTAACACTAGAATACGCTGTGTCCATTTAGTGCTCTGAGATTGGCAAGACAAAAAATAATCTTTTGTGCAGCCCCTGGGAAAGTTTGCCATGTAGAGTATATTATCCTCCCCCTAAGAGTTTCTGGGATGTGGGGTTTAGCACCCACTCGCTATGCACTGAGCTGAAGGAGCAGGTGTGGTTGGTGCTCCCACCTAGTTCACACCACCCTCTTTGTTCTTAATAGAAGCCAGACCCTGGGTAGGAGTCAGAGACTTTAAATGCTACAGGGTCAGACAGTTAACTCCTTTGCTCCTCAGGGAGAAGCTGGAAGTTGTTCTTTCCCTTCCAACTGGATGTCACTGGTCTAAGTCAGGGAAGGGGATTATGGCAAGAGAATGACATTACTTTTCTTATGTGTTTCTTTTTCCCTTTCTTTTTCTTTCTTTCTTTCTTTTTTTTTTTTTTTTTTTTTTTTTTTGGCAGTTTTTGGCCCAGGCTGGGTTTGAACCCACCATCTCTGTCATATGGGGCCGGCGCCCTACTCCCTTGAGCCACAGGTGCCGCCTTCCTTATGTGTTTCTTATAACTACAGTTTTACTTGCCTGGGTACAGGAGCTTTTTAGCTATTTTCTACATTTATGATTAAAGACATTAATCCATGTGTTGAATTGTTATGTCTGGGGTAAAAAGGGAAAATAAAAAGTACAGAGCTTCCTTTTGCATCATCTTGCTGATGTTACATTCAACTGGGAAATTTTATAACATAAGTAAACTGGTAGTATATAAAAGGAAAAGTACAAATTGACAATAAGAAATTAAACAGAAATTCGATATCATTTAATTATCACAAAAAGCAATTCTATTTCAAATATTTGGTGGTGTAACTTGTATCTACTTAAGATACTTTTATGACATTAGGAAATATTTCTAAAAAGCATAATAACTTTCCTAGACTTCAGGGAAAGGGATTATAACAACTTTCTCTCATGCTTGAGAAACTTCTTGAGCATAGAGAATACATAAAATTAAAATGATAACGGTAAGAGACCATGAAAACCTTAGTACAAAATAACAGTAATAACAGCCATAGTGGAAATCACTATGAAGAAATTAGCATGTTTCAAGGGAATCTTATAGAAATTCCAAACTCAAGACCCAGAAACCAGAAATTCAATGAGCTAGACTAGACCAAAAGGCCTCACCACCACATAAGCATATGCCTTCCAACCAACACCAAGCATTTCCTGGAAACAGTTCCCCAAGAAAAGAGGTGATTTTCCTGTAAGTATTCCAAGTATGGAATTTGGGATGTGAAATATAGCAGGTATATGAAATAAACTAGAAACTACATGAAAGAGGGGAATGAAGATAAACTAAGACTACCTCTGACCACAGAGTAAAAGTAACTCAGAAAATAGAATTATACAATTACTACTTGGCATTGGCAATGTTTTTGATTCTGAAAAATAAATTTTAACTTAATGACCCCCAAACAAGGAATGCATTATCTTAATCATTGTATGTGAATGTGTATAGAATTATCAGAGTTAATGAGAATAATTATGGATACAGAAAACATTTCTAATAAAATTATCTTTGTAGAAAGTAAGTGCAAAATGTAAATGATGTCCTAATTTAAATGTTACTTTTAAATTTGGGCAGATTATTTTAAATTATTACCAATATATGTAGTGATCAAATTTATCTCTGGAGGTTATACATTTCAAATGTCAATTTACAAATAGTATTTGTGACTAAAATATTACTTCAACTTTGTTTTTTTAACAATGGATAGTGGTAACAAATCTAATAGAGTAATATAGAGCACCCCATAGAGTGTTAATTATACATTTAAATACATTTAAGCAAGTTCGAGAATGTTTTCATGCATGGGATACACTGAAAATTATTAAGGTATTTTGTGTTTTCAAGTATTTCACTAAATAGACTCAACATATTAACCATTTAATAATTTTAATCAAATTATTATTTGACTACTAAATCTACCTAAAAAAAAAAAAAAACACCAACAACACTCAGAATATGGTTGAGTAGTTGCAGATTTTGTATGTCATACCTAACACATATAAAAACTTTCATTATGCAAAAAGTCATGAATAATCAGGTCAAGGCAGCATGCAAATAAAATTATCAGACTGTGAAACTAAGGAAAGGCCTATTAGGCACAGGCTGTACACTGTACACCTGTTTGCTCATTTCTCACTTTAAATGGTTTGTCATGGTATTCATAAAATCTCATTACCCCGAGAGGTCCATGATGAAGAAAAAAAAGGTATTTTAAAATAATTCTACTCAAGAATAAGGTATATGATATTAACCTGAATTTTTTTTTTTTTTTTTTTTTTTTAAGACAAGGTCTCAAGCTGTTGCCCTGGGTACTAGAGTGTTATGGTGTCATAGCTCACAGAAACCTCCAGCTAAGGCACAAGCGATCCTCTTTCCTCAGTTTTCCTATTTTTAGGAGAGATGGGGTTTTGCTTTTGTTAAGGCTGATCTCGAACTTGTGAGCTCAAGCAATCCACCCTCCTAGGTGTCCCGGAGTGCCACCATCACAGGCATCAGACACTGCACCTGGCCCCTGAATTATTCTTTAGAAATCAAACCTATGTTTCATGTATATGTGAAATATATATTATAAATAAAATACATATCCAAAAGTTATGTAATTTAGCACTTATAATAAAAAATTTATTTTATATATTACTGACCAATTCTAACACTGAAATCTATAATTTTTTTTTAAATTCCTGACATTAGCGTACAAACCACAGTCTGTGCTTGACATAATACCCACTTTCACCATTAAATACACACTTTCACCATTAAGTGGAAACTTAATAAAATTCAAGGCAATTAGAGCAGTGATGTATAATATTTTTAGTCTGTATACATATTTCTATTATAAAGACGTATTTTTGCTTATACTATAATTTATTTCACTTTACATATTTCCATCTTATTAAAATAATAGATATTTAATGTTTAAAGTATATAATATATTGTTTATGTGTATATCCTTCTGTAAGCCCTTAACATATTATGGAATAGTACAATAATTATAGTTAACTATAACTACAATAAATTGTGTATTTCAAAATAGTTATGAGAGAGGATTTGAAATGTTTTCAGCACAAAGAAATGATAAAAGTGCGAGGTGGTAGGTATCCTAAGTACTGTGATTTGATCATATTTTCTATGCATGGATCAAAATCTCACTGGAACCATATAAAAATGTACAAATACTATGTATCGATACTTAAAAGTAAAACAAAGTAGCACATTTTCATGTTTAATAGAGATTTATGTTTGCAACAAGTTGAATTTTATATACATGGGCTAATAATTTACTGTATGTATCAAATTTTATACTTTATACTTTAAAATTATGCTTAAGCTTAACTTTTCCCATAATTTAAAAAAATATATAATGCAATTTTTCTATTATTTCTAACATTTATTTTTCTGGCCTTATTATATATATTAATATTGGTAGTACTAGTTTAGAAAGTTAAAACCAAATATTACCCTTCTTTAGAAATGTAATTGTCTCTTTAATAGATTAAAATCTATAAATTTATTCCATTCATCAAATCCACTGTTATTTAGTATATAAATTTAAGGTATTATGTACATACACTAAAAAAATAGTTATTTTTAAGGAATAATGGTACTTTTAGATTCATTTAATAAAACAGTGAAAATGATTCATTATGTACCAAATGGCTGGTGGTATACATGATACTTTTTACTATACAGTACTATGTTACTTACACATGAAAATATCTGTATTGAATAAATATTATACTTTTTTTCTTTGGTTCTCACTATGCTGTGACTTTTCATAGATGAGATGCTTTATTAAAAATGTTTATAACAAAATTATTAATAGTAGTTTTGCCTTAAAGATGTTAGGAATACATCTGTAATGTACATTATGCATTCAAAAGGTGAATTTCAGTCAATTTGATATAGAAATGAGCTAGTGAGAGATTTGTGGACAATCAAGTAAAATTGAAAGTAAAGTGTCGGACTTGTAATCATAAACCTGGGTTTGGAGAGGAGCATGTCAAAACCTTTGGAGAAGTCTAAAATTTTAGCAAAATATGGCAAAGCAAGCTTTAGATATTGGAATAATACTTTATTTCAGCGTAACAACTTAGCAAAAGGTGACCACAGTTTGTTAATATTAAACTCTAGAGACTAAGGAGGATTATTTGTAATGAATATTTTTTAAACTCTGAAATCAGAATATGAAATTCCACAAAATAGAATGCATAACCAAAAATCAACAAATATCTCAAATTTTCTTTCTTGAGCATTTGTTTGAATTATGTTGTCTCTTGATAAAGTAGCTATAAAATTCTAAAGACCTTGGTGATTATAATAATGTATTCGTTGATTTGTTCACCTATTCGGCATTAAATAACTTTCTTTTATACTTGCTAAGTATCAGGCATTGTCCTCAAGTCCATGGAAATTGACAAACTTACTGTGTTCATAAAGTTCATGTTCTAGAAGAGAAAGTATACAATAAACACAAGCATATACCACATCTGTCAGAGGGATGAGCACTGCAGATAAAAATAAAACAGGGAGTAGAAGGAAAATACCAACATGGAAGGGTAGAAGTGTTGCAGATGTGGTGCTGCTTCAATTTTGAATAGGATGGCCAAGAAAAACCTGAGAATGTGACATCCATGCAATCCCACAATTAAAAAAAAAAAAAAGGTTAAAAAAAAAACAATAAAGTTATTTTTTTTTTTTTTGCTTAATGGAGTAAATTACATGGAGCTCTTGCCGAGGGAGGAATATTTTCATCAGAGAGAATAGCAAATGGAGGAGGGAGGGAACTTGACTGTGGAGTCTGCCTGCTCCTTGTGCGACTGACATTGATAAAGTGAGTGGTATGTGGGAGAAGGAGTTAGAAGTCAGGGAGGGTCGGTGGGAGAAGTAGGTGGTCGATGATCACAAGTTTTGTGGGACCTTGTAGGTTGTTTTAAATGAGTTTGTTTTTACCATTAGAAAGATGAATAGTCATGTCTTGAACAGAGGCATGGCATGATTATATCCATGCTATAAAAAGACCTGGCAGCTGTGTTTTATATGAACTATAGGTGGAGGGAATAGGGACAGGGTGATGGGAAAAGCAAGCTGGTTAATTTGAAGCCTACGGAAATAATTCAAAAGAGAAATGGCGACTTGGAACGGGTAATAGCATTTAGATCTGAGAGTAGTGAGATGCTGGATATATTTTGAAGATGAAGAAGGTAGAATATGCTGATGCTCTAAATCACAGACTGAGATTTGAGGGCCACTGAGGAGAAGAGTTGGAAAGACAAAGTTGCTATTTATTGACAATGGGAGAATCAAGATTTGAGTTTTGGACACACATGTTTAGAGATGACTATTCAACACCCAAATGGAGATGTTAGATACATGAGGATGGAGTTCAGAAGCAACTTCTAGTCTGGAGATAAAGCTTTTGCAATTTTCAGCACATATGTGTTATGATACTCATGGGACTGAAAAAGTCAACAGAATGAGATTCATGAATGAATAGAGATGGAGAAGTGGTTCACGATCAAAACTCCAGGCACATATAGAGAGGTGTTTGACAAGACAGGTAGGGAAAAGTATCTAAAAACAGACTAAATGCTGAGGAAAGTGACGTGGATCATAATCAGGAGTAAGTTAGAAAGGAAAAGTGTAAATTTCAGTAAATAAGACTTAGTGACCTTGTTTTGAATAGGGAAATAACTAAACTTAGTTCATAAGTATCAACAGCAAGTTAAGATAAATGCAAAAATAAAATTATGGTTATGAAATTAATATAAATAAGGTTTTTCCTGCTACCACAACAAACCCAAGGAACAGAATCTAAGTAGCAAATAATATAAACACTACAGTGTGATATGTTCGAGTTTCTTTTCATGAATAAATAGGTGAAGGGACTATGAGATGCCAGATGAAAAGTAGTATTATATTAAACATATGTATATTTTAATCTAATATTGTTATTAAAATATTAAAGATAATTTAAAGGTAGAGAACCATATGAAGTGGCACATATGAACATAAAAGAAATACTGAATTTGAGGTTCTGGCTTATGTGGATTTATCATAGAGTAGAAATAAAAAAAACTAAAAATGGGAATACTGTACATTTTTCTAACCTTAGATACTGTAAAGGGAAAGGCACAAATAAATAGAGAGCTTTTCCAATAGAGAAAGTTTTGGAACTGAAACACACTGCTGAAATAGAATCAAATAAACTGAAAGACAAGGGCATTATTGGATAATCTTGAAAGACTAAATCGTGGCACAGATAAATCTCTTCCACATTTCTAAGAACTCAAGAGTTTGTGGGCCAACAGGAAGATCTAGCACTGGAGCTGATCTAGTTCAGGAGGATTACAAGCTTATACCACCATTTTTAACTTCTATCAGTGCCTTTTTAAACTTTAATTCCTGTTTTATTTCAAACCCATGAAGCATACTAAGACTCAACATTCACAGGAGAAGAGAGTATCCCTAATATGTCTATTATTTTGTTCAAGTCAATAAATTTCCATATTGGTGTGCTAGTTTATAATTAGGAAAATGATAGTATATAAGAGTGACAAGAATAAAATAGGGACAAAATGGTTTGATTTCAATCTGGCAAAAGACATTTGGAACTTGTGTAAAGCCAGCCCAGATGCCTTAAATTATGTAATGGTAATTTAAGGAACTGCAAGTTCAAAGTTGTCTATTCCATTGAAAGAATCTCTTATTCAACTAAACCCATTCAAAAACTCCCATAATCTCAATTCTACACATAAGTAGTCCACAGATTGCTCATAGTAATTTGTAGTTTTAAACCAAGGAAGCATAAACCTATCTTTGATTACTAAAGCCCAGTAAGGTAATTATTACTCAAATTGCTCATGAGTCTTATTTTGGAATATATCTTGTTTCTTTTTCTACCATAATGTATTTTAGGCTAAAAGTGCTGGGTATTGTCTATACTAATCTATAATAAATGAGGGAAAACACAAACTTTATGATTTTATTATGTGCATTTTAATTTTTGTTGAAATAATTTGGTATTTTGAAATTCACACTGAGGAATTAAACCTGAATAATTCAGACATATTATTGTAGGTCTTATCTCACAAAATATAGTGTTAGCTAGAATATCCCTCTTGCAATTTATTTTTTATGATCGGCATCTTTGGAGTAATAGAATAGTAGAACTTAACTGAGCACTGAAAAGATGATTTTAAATTTACTGCAATACTACTTTTAATTGAATTGGTGGCAACATCTTGAATAAGAACTCAAAAGAAAATGTAATGAAATCAATAAAGAGTTAATTAAATCTGTTCTTCATGTCATCCCTGCATTGTTTCACATGTAATCTTGACAAATTCCAAGCTATAAGCTGCTGGAGCAATATGATTTTGTCTAGGCTTTACTTTCTCAAGTTAGCCAATAATGACTGTTTTACAAAGTAATACTTTTTTCCCCCTTTGAATAGAATATGAAAACTTTTTTTTAATCATGAAAGAAATTTTATGTTTATTTTTCTCAATAGTCTTATATGGCTGGGGACTTTACCTCTTTTACATTTACATGGATGGAGCTGGAACATACCCTACTTAGTAAAGTATCTCAAGAATGGAAGAAAAAATATCCAATATACTCAGTACTATTATGAAATTAATTTATAATCACTCACACTTTCATATGAAGAATAGATCACAACTATGGCCCAGGATGAAGGAGGGAGAAGAAATTTGAACCTAAATCCTTTAGAAAATATAAATAAAATAAATATATCATGCAGTCGCATTAAGAATTAAAAAGTGGAATGGCGCCTGTGGCTCAGTGAGTAGGGCATCGGCCCCATACACTGAGGGTAGCAGGTTCAAACCCGACCTCGCCCAAACTGCAACCAAAAAAAAAAAAAAAAAAAAAATAGCCGGGCCGTTGTGGTGTGTGTCTGTAGTCCTAGCTGCTGGGGAGGTTGAGACAAGAGAATCACTTAAGCCCAAAAGCTGGAGGTTGCTGTGAGCCGTGTAACGTCATGGCACTCTACCAAGGGCTGTAAAGTGAGACTCTGTCTTTACAGAAAAAAAAAAAAAAGAATTAAAAAGTGAAAAATTTTGTTCTCCAGTTAAATAATAATTAATTCTATAATTAATAATTATTAGAAATAATTATTAGAATTATTATCCCTCCCGGGATGGGAAGGGAGGGGGGAGGTCAGATTGAGGGAGGGTGAATGGTGGGATCACATCTATGGTGTATAATGCAAGGGTTCATGTCCTATCTACTAAATACAGAGTATAAATGTCTTAACACAATAATTAAGTAAATGACATGAGGTATATATTAACCAGAGTGATGTAAACGCTCCTAATTCTATATGAAATCAGCACATTGTACCCCATAAATGCATTAATGCATACATGATCTGTGTGTTTATGATTTAATTTAAAAATTTTTAAAAAACAGTCTTATGTGGCTGAGTTTCATATGCTATGTGGCTCAACTTGCATTCTAATGGAGAAATGAGATTGTTCATGTTGGTCATTGTAGTAATAACAATTGACCACTCATGAGATTTCTTCCCAATCCTTTGTCAGAATCAATTTTCCTCCCAAATAGGTTATTCATTCTTATCAGTCCTGTGACATCAAAATAACAAAACAAAGTCATTATTCTGATTGTTTATTACAAACATGCAGAGACTATATTCTTCTGCATATTTGCCATTATTAATTATTAGAAACTTGAGAACAAAATTTTTCACTTTTTAATTCTTAATGCGACTGCATGGTATATTTATTTTATTTATATTTTCTAAAGGATTTAGGTTCAACGTGTGAAGAAACCATCACCAGCACAGGAGTCAATTAGTCCTACATTTTTTTAAATCTCCAAGCAGGAACTTATTAGTTGTGGGACCTTGAGGAAGCCCATAAATTTCTGAACTTTTTTCCTCAACTCTAAAATGGGCTTAATAGTCCACCTGAAAAATCATGGTGAAGGAAACCGTGCACGAACAGTAATTCCCTTAATGGCACATACACTGAATTGTCACAGGTAGTAGCATAAATGCTTTCTGTGCAAACAATCTGCAATCGTTATTATTTGTCAGTTTCAAAATGCAATTCTTTTCTATTTTGTTTCCTATGGATGACTCAGAATTAGAAGGTATTATTAGTGCTATTGTTGTTTTTAACACATATATTATTCAAAAAAATGGGAAACAAGAACGTGAGCAATTTTTAACTCATGAAAACATGAGACAAGGTGCTGTTGAGCCAAGAGTTCAAGGACTTCTAACTAATAAATAAGTTTTTTTCTGGACATATCATCTTTATAAAATACTGCTTGAACAATTGTAGTGACGGTTTAATAAATTACAGTTCTTTAAAAAGTAATAATTATTGCTAAATTAATTATTTTTACAATTGGAGAAATGAAATTTTCATGACAACCATATAAGTTGTGTCGGCAGAATTTATAATATATTCAATTACATGCATGTTTCAAGCAATTGCAAGGTGAGAGATGGGAGTCAGCTTGGCTGTGGCTGATCTATATGCACATATGCAGAATTAAAGATTCAGATGCAAATTTGTTGCAGTTTTGGTCTATTCTTTTGAAGAGACCTCAATTAGAGTTGATTTTATTTCTTCCAGAATTCTGCTTTGCCGATATGCTTTTTTCTTTTCTGTCATGGCTAATTTCCCAGAGATAGATTAAATTGACAATCTTGATCAGATAGATTCAACATACACTACGTTCACTGTTTAAGTAGCCTTCTTGATATACCAACATTTCAGGAGTTGAATAAAGAATCTAAATTTTTATGGTTGGAAGCATTAGTTTTGGTTTTATAAATATTTACCACTTTTTACTATGTGCCAGGCATTTTGCCAAACACCAAGGATACTGAAGCAGAGCGCTTGCCTATGAATTTTTTCTTGGCGAGTGCCTCTTTCTCATCATGGACTCAATTTCCATTTGAAATTAAAAAAAAAAAAAAAAAAAGGATGTGCTAAATGACATGCTTAAATTTAAACATCTAGTTAGTTAACAGAGCTAGGAAGACATCGAGTACATCCTGCCTTACATTCAAATTCTAACACGCTGTCTCCACATTACTAACTATGGAGGGGTAAAGTACATAGATTGCATTTTCTTTTAATTCTACCAAATCTCTATGGAATTTCTTTCTAAATGAGGTTAGTGACAGGAATGTCAATTGGTTAATGAAAGGGAAAAATACTGCACATACACTGAATTGTATTTTGTTTTAAAACCACTTTGGACTTGAATCCTGCATGGCATTTGAGTCTAGAACTTGACTCTATGCTTACAATACACTGTGAAGATAAGAAAAGTCAATTATCTGGTTAATTTGTCAATGTAGACAGCCAGTCAAGCCCCAACATGAACCTCTTTAGTGTATATGATCTGAGTTAACTGTAGACACAGTCTGAATTGATTTATTAATTACTAACTGTGCCTTTAGTGTGGTTTCTACAGATTTCAAATGGAAAAAAAAATACCAATAATTTCACTATAAATCATGGCCCATCTTCTTTCTTTTCGGAATCAATCTCTGAAATTTTAAGATACATTGATAAAATTGTCCTGTAAGAGGAAAAATGTCTGATACACAGCATAATCACAACCACCATTTTTTAACATAACCACTAAGTGCTAAGACTGTTTAAAGAATTTTACTGTTATAAATCTTTTACTTCTGTTTAATTCTGTTAATTCTGACTATATTAATAATCAGAATATTAGAGAAATTAAATACATTAGCTAAGGTTTTATACTTATAAAGTGGTACACATAGGATGTAAATCCTTTCATAAAGCATGTCAGAGTCTCTATTTAACATAAATGACTAGAGCTCAGTATGAAACCTTATATAATTAACAAATGCTATCTATACTTTTGGTTTGCTATTAGTAATATCCATCATAGAATAAACATTAAATTTTTTTGCGAATCATAAAATATATAAAATGTAGTAATCAAATTAGACTATCCCTATAGGCAGTAGTAAAAAGACAGAAACTTGGTCCAGAAAGAGAATAACTTTAAGAAAGTAGATCTGTAGTTGGAGTTCATAAGTTATAAGAATTCAGTAGTAATGTTCTGAATAAAAGCAGTGCAAGAATCAGTATGCACTACATACTTCCTGTAGGCAGTAATGCATGTCTTCAATGTAACACTTTTTAAAATTTCTGATTGTGTCAAAATAATAACTACTATACATACTGTTGCTTTATCTATTTTGAAATAGATATCTCTGGTGCCCTTGTTATTTGTATATCAATATTCTATACTTGTATATTAACATGTTTTGTAGTTTGATCATTAAGCCACATATCAAAGCCTTCAGTGTTTCCACACTTCAAATTCTCCTATCCACAGAAATATGAAGAATATCTTACTAAAAGACACCTGTATGTGTCACTCCTTTATCTACATATTCCTCATTTCTACAAAGTCAAATGTGGTCTCCCCAACTACATTACCAGATTCATTTTGACTCTTACATTTTATTTCTAAGAATTGATCAAATTAAGTAGGGAAATACTGTTTAAACATATGCCATACTTTCTACTTCCATAACTGTGGATTCCTCATTATTTCTTCCAAACAGGTTCAGGCGTTACACACTTTGAGTACAAATTGCCAATACCCCGTCCTTTAAGGTCAAATCATAAAGACCATCCTTTCCATTTCAGTTCTCTCTATAAAATAACATATTTTTCTTTCTGACTCTAATTATATTGTACTGACTTCTCTTCTCTGGTGTTGTTAGATCTCTTGTAATTTTCATATATGCTTGATGACCCTACTAAGATTTAGGGCAGAGGCACTGTCTAATACATCTGTGTATACTCTACACTATTTTAATTATGCTCTTCCTAGGATAAGATTTAACAAATACACTAATATAGACTAACATAGACTATGACAAGCACTTTTATTGCTACAGCTAGGAGTCAGAGGGATGAAGTGATTTGCTTACGTTCTGTGAATAGGATTAATACCCATATCTCTAATTACAAAACAAAACAAAAGAACAGAAAAAAATTCTATCTCTGGATGTAATTATACCAACCACAGGGCTCAAACTGTAGCATTTAAAGGATGTAATGAACTCTGGCTTCATCCAGGCTGATACTTATCTCTAAGGGTTAGATGTCTAGTGATGAGGCGATAGAAGAACAAAACAAGAGTTCCCAGGCTGTTGGAGATCCTCAGACCTATTTGGATGGTGACACGGTTAAAAATGGCCTGTTCAATTTTGAGCAAAATATCTGTAATAAAATAGGGAGAATTCAGGAAAATAATATACAGGATATTAGATTCTCCGCCAAGCAGCTGAGCTTTATAGAAAACACCAATCCTAATAACAAGCCAGACTCATTTCTTTCATGGGCCTTGGGCCAACTTTATTTTCCTTGGGTCTCTTCACCCCCTCTTCCCAATCTCCTTCCATCAGATCCTTGTAAGTTTGCTCCTCTTTCTCACTATTTCGTTTTTAACTTACCATAGAAGCCTAATTACCTCTAACATCTTCACAGCACCCAGTTTCCACAAAACAACTTATTTACTTATGTGTTATGAACTGTTTTTCCCAAATGGCCTATAAATCTGTCAAGGGCAAGGTTTCTGACCTGAATACTCCTGGATAGCCTTACAAACTTTTGATCACAGGAAACATTTAAAAAATGTGTTGTTAGCTAACTTAAAATAGAGAGTAACAGTTGCTCAGCTTTATTCTACTGGACAACTGTTCCGGGAAGATTGTGCTGCAGTTTATTGCCATGTTTATTTAGGGTTAAATAAACCCTAAATAGGGTTAGCAGGAAAAGCATGGATTCCTGTATCTCTGTTTGCTCCAGTTCTATCAGCTCACATGTTTGCTTTCGGTCAAATGAGCTGAGAAGCCGGAAGGGCTTCGGCTTCAGGTTGAGG
This sequence comes from Loris lydekkerianus, assembly GCA_963574355.1. NCBI lineage: Eukaryota > Metazoa > Chordata > Mammalia > Primates > Lorisidae > Loris > Loris lydekkerianus. The sequence continues at coordinate 24,043 of CAUYPK010014427.1, forward strand.
ATGCTGAGTGTCTCACACAGTGGAATGCTTCTGATTTGCCTTGAACACAAGAAAACTGTAAGATATTGTTAAAGGAGTAAAGGATAGAATCAGAAATGTTTCCTATAGGAAAATGAGCCCAGCCCAGCCCTGCCCAGCCCAGCCCAGCCCATAGGAAACGTTTCTTCTTCTGAAGTCAAGGTGACTTTATTGTTTGAAGTAGCACTGATGCAGTTAGGGATATTTTCATGTCTTGTCTGTCTTGTTCCTTCTATTGAAATGTATATCTGCTTACCAAATGAAGATTGGTTTATCTTTCTGTCATTTCTAGTGAAAGTGGTTTCTGAACAGCCTGGAGATTTAAAAAGTTAAACTGGGTAAAAGTATTTGAAATAGAATTGAAGAGGGAGCTCCTTACAAGCAAACACCTGTTCTCATCTTTCTTCCCTAACCTTAGCTGACTGTGTGAGACAAACAAAATATTTGTCAAAGAATCTGCTTTTATAATCCCAAGTCACACAATGAAGGAGGTACACATGTAAAAATAATGTTGACATTTGATAAAATCAGAAAAAAATACTGAAATTAATTTGTTGGGTTAGCTCGTTATAAAAACTGAGAAGGACAGCATGTAGCCATTGACTAAAAATCACTAGTGGAAAGAAAACTTTATCATTGAGTACATCAGCTATGAATATTTGAATTTTTCCCAGAGTAAAAAAGCCCTGTCCTTGAGAAATTAAAGTAGACTGTTCAAACTTTATCCACTGGAAGATTAAGTGTATTATGGCACTACTACTTTGCAGCACTATTATAATTTCCAAATGTCATTTACTTATTTTAAACTGGTCCTCTTTCTCCTGCTTATTATGTCTAAATAAATAAAGGAAAATCACTTTTTAAAAACATTAAGAGCTTTTATTAGCACAACGTAAATTATATATTTATTTACAGAACAAGTAACTATTGTTTGGGGAATATAAATGCTAATTTATAGACGTAGTTTCTTGGAAAGGATTAAAAATATCTACAGATTAAAAGATAAAAGGACATATATACATACACATATATAAATACTAATATGTATATTATATATATAATAGCCACAATAAGTAATGCTAAATAAACTTTCAAGTATCTAGAGCTTTTTATAGTTTTTCAGAATCAGATGGCATCAGGCAGACTTGTCAGTTCCCTGTACAAGTTAAACTTCAAAATAAATGGGAATTCTGAAGCTGCTTCCTATGCTGTGGGTTAATCTATGCAAATATTTACATATCATATTTTGAGCATAACCAAATAATACAGACTAAAGAATATAGACTGTGTAGCATTTTTAAGACATGTTAGCATTTAGTCTAAAGTGTGTAGTTACGTCCATCCTCTTTGCAGTGACAATTTCACTATAGAACTTTAATAATCCAAAGCCGTGTTGCAGTCCAAATCACTTCAGAATAGGGTATGTGTAGGTGCGGGGCTTCAAAAACCTAAAACAACCACTTTGCTGCTTTGTCTCTGATCTGTGCTATTGACTTGTGATTGTTTCAGAAGCATACGAGAGCTTTTTGCAGTACATGGAACTTCAGCTACTTTGAAAGATTCAATAGGAGATCATTTTTGTGTAATCCCTTTTTCTATTCAGTCTTCCAAAGACTAAGGTAAACCCTAAAGTAAAAATATATTTTTTCTTTTTTCTATAGAAGATTCATCAAAAGACACAAAGTACAAGATGGGTTGGGCCACATCTATGGTACATATTTTTATCTATAATAAAAAAAAAAGAATACAATTAAAAGTTCAACACATAGTTTCTTTTAAAAAGTATTGCTATTATAGGAATATTTTACATTTTTTTTATTTACTTCTCATGAAAGCCACGGGTAATAGGTATTTAGCTCCATTTTCAGTTGAAAAGACTGAGACTCGTGGTTCCCAACATTTTGAATTTTTCCCAGGCACATTCTATTATGCCACAGCTATATGTCAAGAATACAGAGCACTACACGAGTGATTCCCAAATAATCACATCTAGACCAGAGAAAATCTCTAAAAAAGGCCCCATAGCTGTGCAGGAAAATTAGGAAACGCAAGTGTATTTGTGAGTTTCACATAGTGCTCAGTTCATAAAGAATATATACTTCATTCTGAGATGGTCCTTCCCATTTTTTTAATGTTAAAATATCCTCTATGATATTATATGAAAGGTATTTATATGAGTTTTTACTTAGAAACATTATGAGGATAATACTTATATCATTTACTATTTATTTTAATTGACTATAAAAATATAGTTAGAGAAATGTAAAATACAAGATTCCTTGTAACAGAAAATGTATTGCTGTATAGTAAAATTGGCATTCTGTACATTGTAGACTTCTTTTGGACACCAAGTTTACTGTTGGGAGAAATTTTTTAGTCATTTTTCTGAGCAGCTATAATCTAGTCAGAGTCTGAGAAAGATCCAAGGTCAAGAAACCAGAGGTCAAGAGCCCATGGGATATGCAACAATCCCAAAGTGACTAAATGAAAAAGGGCAAAGAAGACTGTGACCGTGATATGTTCATAGCCATGTAGTGAAACAGTGGAGTGTGTGCATAAATGTTAGAACATGCACAGAATCCCTCTGAGAGGAGACAGCTCTTTCTGGAAATGGAAGACTAGGGGTCAGAGTAGGAGGGAGGCATGGTCCTTGCTGTCTTTTTTTTGATATTTGAAATTCTGCACCATGCCCATCATGTAAAAAGGTAAGTTATTAGATATGTAATTTTTTAAAAAGGCCTCACATGAAGGAGAAAGAGAAATGAGCATCAGATTGCTAGTCTGGAATAAGAGATCAAATGAAGTTCTCATAGGAGGAAAATGAATATTAAGGGGTAAATCATAGGGAGAAATTCTAGATTTTCTCTTTTTATTAATTAAATTATGATAATCATATGCAATGAGATAGGGACTATATTATAGGAAAGGAGGATAGGGGAAAAAATAAGACCAGATTATATCTTGATGGATCTACATTTCCAGAAATGCCACAGAGCCCCATGCTCCTCAGACTGGTGGTCGGTACAGACGCAGCCCCTTCAATCTTGCCTATTGAAAGGGAGCCCCTCTATGTAATTCTTCCTTGCTCTTTGCTGGATAAACCTGGATAAAGACATGTGGCAGATAAAGTGGAATACTGTTAGTGCTTCCCGGGGTTTGGTGGTGTGAGGGAGGCGTGGAGGAAGGGGAGGATGAGATTGTACCTACTATATTCTCAAGTTTAATATTTTCTTCTATAAATTCCCCTTCAGTTTTCTCAGACCTGTTACAGTTTGTCTACTTGTATGTTTGCTAGCTACCACAAAATATGCTCAAGAAAGAAATAATGAATAAGATAAAATAAGCAATAGATTACCCCAAACTTTTCACCTTACTTGAAAGTGAGTGGGGGCTTGAGTTCCCATGTGCTTTTATATTACTACCATATGACTCGCTTGCCTTTATAAAATTGTTCTGTTGTGTATGAATTCATGGTGTTCTGGTGTACATGGTGTGTGTAGATCACTGTGGAATATTGTACTTCAAGGCTGTTCTACAAAGTAGCTCATCGGGCTAGGATGACTGTATTATTGTGATACTTTTACCTCATCATGTGAATGAGGTTTCCTGAAACCTTTTTAGAATGGATCCCTAAGCTAGTGCAGTTTGACTAACATTTTTGCTTAGACTTCAGGGAAAAAAAAAAAAAAAAAAAAAAAAGATTGTATGTGGTTCTTTAATGACTGAAATTTTATAGCATGGTTTATTTGAAATGAATGTTTCATAAAATATTTTTTTCCTTTCAATATGAGTAGTTTCTTAGACTGAATGGTGTATTCTAATACGTGTCATCATCATGTAAGTAACTAAATTACTTTGCTTTAAACTGTATCCCTCACAATGAATGGAATCATTAGCCTCTCTGTTCTAATTTATGTCCCTGGTCATCCAGACATCATTAACTAGTAGTTAGAAATGGATAACATTTTTTTCATAATTTTGAGTGCAAATATTTAAGAAATTGCTTCACTTAATTTTTAAATCAATAGTTGAGCATATTTCCAAGAACTTCCCCAGTTCTCAGATTAATACCAAAATACACTAATTTTACTATTTATAGCTTTGAAACAATGTAGAAATCCTGAGTACATCTATTAAAAGTATGGGTTTACATAGATCGAGTTTTAATCAGTTCCTAAAAATGAGACATATAGACATTAGGAATTAAAATAAGTAATCACTAATGTTTCTATACATATCCTTTCCACCTTGATTAGTTTTTAACTATTGAAATGTTAATGTATGTAAATTTTAACTTATATACTTTCTTATTAAACATTTATACTGTTTTGTATGGCTAATACAAAGGTTAGACTAAATTGAAAGCTGTATGATCTAAAATTATGGTCAGTGAATGGGTAGATTGGTTTACATGTGTGGCAAAGCATTCCTTAACATCACTCTAGGATATATGTTTGAGTGAGCCTTGCAACGGTTATAACTGCTAAAGAAATAATTTGTATTTTTCTTTTTCAACATCTACATAATATAAAAACTGTATGTATTTGCTGGCATAATTATTGAATGTAAATATTGAGGATCAAAGGTTAGATTTGATAAACGTTTTCATTTAAAATGAGACAGCATTTTAGTGGAAATGTAAATCACTGAAATCTGAGAAATTAATATTAATATTGTGCAATTATAATATTCTGGTACTTAGAATTTAAAAATGCAGTAAAAAAAAATACTCTTAAAAAAAATTCTTGTGTACCTACACTCAATTAAGTCTAAGCACCATCTTTTTTTGTTTGTTTCCAGAGTATTACAGGGGCATATAATTTGTTTTTGTATATTTTAAGTCGACGTTATATGTGTGTCCTTCACCAAGAAACTGGGTTGTACCTGTTAGGTGTGAATTTACCCAACCCTTCCTCCCCACCCCATCTGCTTGATCTTCCTTGAATTTTACATCCATATGTGCATATAAGCCCTGTCTTTTATTCACTTATGTTTGGACAAAATATTGTGTGTATTTGTGTGTGTGTAAAAGTACATTTATCATAGTATCAATCGTGTGTTCATGAAAAGCTTCCTCAGCATGACCGCTGTGGCACTCAGATTAGGAAACGCATAAAAGGGCTGTATTTGTTGCCAATTTGAGGAATGTGTTTTCAAAACAGGATAACATTTCATTTTTCTTTCTCCCCAGTTCTGCAGTAATGTAAGTGTTAAAGCCTGAGTAGTTTAGAAAGCTGCAGTGAATGTGTTAAGACTGTTAATGAAGCTTCTGAATGTAAGGACAAAATTAGCTCTCACACCCACACTGCGCAAAGTACAGCAACTGTCAGAGAGAATTGCATCATGACTTTTACCTGGGGACACGGGTATTATATTCAGCTGAATTGATGAAATTGGGAAGACAGATGTGCCCAAAGGACATTTTAAGAAGCTTGTACCTACATAAATTGCTTGTGAAAAATCTCTAAAATTTGAATAAGAAACCAATGTAAAATGCTTTCTGCCTGTAAACTTCAGGTCATATGATATATATTACCCAGCATATTCTTTAAGGAGGAAGAACATTTGAGTTTCTCTCAGTATCAAATAGTCTATCATGTCAATCCCAATAAATATCTATTTTTTTCTTTTTACGATAAGTTCTCTGAACTACAGAGTTTAATGAGGGATGCTAATTCTTGTGTGTTGTTTGCTTAAAAACAGTAAATTCAGGATTTTATTGCATTATGACTAGTATATTTGGTGAATCATTGCATTAAATAATCCAGATAATGTAACCAGTCAGCAAATAGGATCACAAAGTAAAAACAGAATTTTCAATGAATACTCCCGAACAAATTACTTAAAACTTTAACCTAGGTCCTTAAACGTTGAGACTTGAGGAATCAGTCCTATCATTTCCATGTATTAAGTCTTTGAGATAAAGATTTTTAAGACTGGGACTATTTTATTTCAAAGACATTTATATTAAGAAAGATATGTACCTTTATCTTCATACTATAAGCCCTTGAGCATTTTTGGTTTAGAAAGAAGGCAGACATTCAGATTTGTTTTAGGTTTGCTGTTCTAAGAAAAATGGAAAATAGTCAGGAGATATGTAATTTGGGGCAGTGAAGTAGGCAGGTGGACAGAGTGAAAATGCTACTCTTACCTTATAACGTCATGTCATCATGAAATAGTAGATGCTTTTATAATTGTACTTAGAAATTTCAAACAGTAAATCATAATTACCCAGAAAATCCTTTTAGTCTCTTAGCAAATTCTAGGAACTGGGCCTATAACCTATGTAGCTGTGTGAAACAGTTAAGTCCTTTGAAAATGTTAATTCAATGACCTTTGAGGTACAAAAAAAAAAAAATCTGGTACTAAAAGTCAGAACTCTAGTTCTAACATATACTTATTGACATTAGTAAAAAAGATGCAATCCCCTTTGAATTCATAAAACGAATAGTCCTGTCCACCAGAGGGCATGAATTTTCCATAGGAAAAGGACAGGATATGAAGGTGGAAAATCAATGCTTATAGTAACTGACCTTTTTTTGCTTTTTTGATTGGCTGTAAGCTCAACTTTATTTTTTAATATATGATAATTTAGAATTGATTTGCATAGAGATACCAATAACTTAATTTCATCATGTCCCCCAACTCTAATTTCCTGCAGAATTTACTGCCTCTTCCACTTCTCTGGCAGTTTACATATAGAACTCTTTCTATCATGCACCTTCTTTTATATGCTTTCTTCCTAATTACACTGTCCTTAGAAGATATAGTCATTAACTATGATTTTCTATTTCCTCCTTTTTTTTTTTTTTTTTTTTTGAGACAAAGCCTCAAGCTGTTGCCCTGGGTAAAGCGCTGTGACATCACAGCTCACAGCAACCTCCAACTTCTGGGCTTAAGCAATTCTTTTGTCTCAGCCTCCTAAGTAGCTGGGACTATAGGCGCCTGCCACAATGCCTGGCTATTTTATGGTTGTAGTTGTCGTTGCTGTTTGGCAGGCCCCGGGCTGGATTTGAGCCCACCAGCTCTGGTGTATATGACTGGCGCCTTAGCGGCTTGAGCTATAGGCACCAAGCCAGATTTTCCATTTCCATAGCAAAACACAATTCATTATCCAAGATAGGCAATAAATAATTATTTTTCTATGAAAATAATAATGGTTTTTGAAGTAATATAAATTATTATACCTATTGAAAAATAACATACCATAGCAATTGATAGATAATATTTTTATCTCTACTGTTTATTTCAGTCTCCAAATAATCATGTTCTCTCCTTTTACTTTGGATCTCAAATATTTTTTTATTTTTCCAGGTTTCTGGTAGTAAAAAAACTACTGATGAAAATTAATTTTAAAATATGAATTTTCAAATAAAGAATTTTTTTTTTATTTTGGTCCTAAAACCAAGACATTTTATAATATTTCTTTTTAAATAAGTCGTCATGAGATTGCTTTCCTTTTTACATCACTTAGCTGCATTTGAAATTCAAATTTTAAATAATTTCTTCAGTTAAGATAAGGCAACAATCTACATTATTCTTCTCTTTCTGTTTATACTAAAAATTAATCTTGATTTGGGTGAATTACCTAACTGGAGAACCTGTAATGCACGTTCATATGTAAAGACAGCCATTAAGAGAAAATTAATAGTGGCAATTTCTTGCCAAATTTCAGAGTTAGTAAATAGAGCCTGAGAAAGTAACTAATCCTAAAGGATTACATGTCTAAACTATAATAGAAATAGTAAGTTGTTAGCCAACTCAGTGATTAAAACCACCAGCCACAACAATAATGTTTATTAGCTGTATACTTTGTTAAATCTCATTACAAAATAGACAGACATTAAAAACAGAAGCATTTCCAAAGTCAGAATATTTACAAAGTTAACAATTTCACCACCATAATGCAAGGTGGGAATGTTGATTTCTAATTCTTAAAAATCTTCTGTCTTTTTTTTTTTTTCAAGGAATTCACAATTCTTCATCTGACTTTTTAATTTTTTCAAATTAAAATAATTTAATTACTTAAATTCATCACTTAGACCACATTTTGAGTAAACAAAACTAAGAAACATAAACCTACATAACTTGCCTCATTGTTTTTTGATGTGGAGCTAATACATTTAGAATATGAAAATCTAACAGGGCCCAGCAATGAATGTCCCTCCACGTTACAGAATAGTCTCGCCAGTAATAACCATCATGTAGAGCCTCATACCAAAGTTATTCAGAAATGTAAGCCAAAATCTCATAAATTTTTGTTGGAATGAAAATCCCAGATTTCCTCTTAACATCATTTCTGAGGTGAATGTATTCTTTAATGAATCATCTACAGTTGGTGCAAGATATTTTTGTTCTGTCCACAGATGTATCTGAGATAGTTTTAATCACAGATATCCAGAACAATTAACCCAATATATAACTTGGGTGAAATTTCAGCAAAAAATCAAATTAGTTAATCTTTGCCTGTGCTATTTAATCCCTCTTTAAAGAAACCTTGTTTAAGTGTCCACCTATTGTTAAAGAATTGATTTGTGACTGATATGCATAAAGGTGACTTTCTTATAGTTACTAAAAAAAAAAAAAGAGAGAGAGATTATTGATCACCAAGGAAATTGTATTCTATATAAGTCTTTTATTCTTTGAGCAAATATTAAACAACCTTAAATGATAGTGCACAGATGTGCACATTAAAATATATTCCCTTAAAAAATTCCAAATGTTCTCCCAGAACTAATTATAAAACATTTTGATATGGAACAATTTTCATCAAATCTTAAGTTGTAATTAAGCTATATGCAAACCAGTATTTTTTGTACTTCTTCCTGAAAAAAAACTTATTTATATGTACTACAATAGGAAAAATGTCACGTAGGCTCCCTCAAGCATATGGGGTTGAATTTCTGCCCTTTTCTGTTATCCAAACTATGTTCCCAAGAAGTTGAATTTGTCCAAAGGAAGCACCCTGGTCTGAGTCCACAAACATACCAGACGGATTAGAAAAACTGATGCTTGTATGCCTTTATTATATACACAAGATGCTCATATTTTCTTTATTTTTATTGTTATATATGCAATAAATTGACTAAACCTTAAATTTATAGCTTAATTCTTTTCAAAATAAATATACCCATGTATGTGCAGATTAAATGTCTATATAAATATATGTGTGTTTCATACCCTTTATCTCCCTTTTTCTCGTTATGACTTCTTCCAGATGTTACTATTTTTCCACATTTTATCCATATAGAAACATCGGTCTGTTCTTGAACTGCATATAAATAGAAATTTTCTTTAATTCTCACAATTTTTAGAGGAAATTATTTTTCATGTGTCAATTTAAAATTATAATTACGTGACATCGAATACTCCAAATTTATATGTGTATATATATATTATCCAACATGTATGATTTGCCTTATTATCTAAAAGTTTCAGGATTTCATGTTATGCTTGGTCACTTGTTCTTAAAATAAGCTCAGAAAACACAGAAGTTCAGAAATTTGTATAAACTTTTTCTCAGTAAATGTTGCCAAAGACGTGTTATGCTTGGCCCAGGTTAAAGACTGAGTTATTCATATAATCACCACTGATATTATTTAGTCCTTGTTTCATAGACCAATGTTTTATCTACTATTTAGCAGCTCTTGGTTTAAACATTTTATTTTGATTTACTGAAGTTCATTACTTGAAAGTTAAACTAAAAAATATTAATTTGCATAATTAAATATAATTAAATTTTATAAGACTAGAATGTTGTAGTATTTTAATACCATAATTAAATTGTTTAGATGCTGCAATTCGTATTATTGCTTGAAATGCCTAAATTTCAAGCATACTTCTTTGTTTTTATTTTTTAAATAGTGTTTTGTGATGTGAGGGAAACAATTCCCAGCTTATGAGATCACATTATTTCCTTGCCATTCTGTTATCTCATAGAAAAAATAGGTCAATTTTTCTATTATTTATTACGCACAAATATTTCCAACTCAGTAAAATGAAATGTTGAAAGGAAACCACTACTTAGGGTTTTTAGCTCCACAGGGCTTGTTTGTTTAAATTTAAAGATGCCAATATATTGAAATACTTTATTGAAGACTAGAGTTTAATTTGATTTATTTGGGGCTTTGAAATGCTGCTATTAAAAATAATTACACATTTTTCCCAAAAGTACACCCTTAGAAAAATTAGCAAAACTGTTCCTTACAATCGCAAAATAATTTGAATGTGTGGAATTTGCTGAACATTACCTTATACAAACATGGCAACATTTATAAATTTCTTACTATCATATGTCTTGAAGATACTAGATAATATTCAGCCGAGACTCAGTAAACATTTTTATTTTACTGTCTCTTAATTACTTTAGATTGCATAAGCAATCGGGGAAAGGCTTTCTTTTGCCAGTTGGCTTTGTATTTTTTGTTTGTCTCATTTTGTTTATAGGAGTTTGGCTTTGGAACAACCCTAACATAATTTTCCAGGTATATTTTCACAGATTTAAGTATTTTCATTTACTTAAACATTTGCATGTATTATATATACATTTCTTTAAGTTACAAAATTATAAGTCCTATTTTTAACCCTTTCAGTACACTGATACTTTCTTTACTTCAGTTAAGTTCTGAACAACAGGTATCAGTGAATAAATCTGAAGGCCCTCAGGAAAGGATAAGGTACAACTATTCTACTCCTAAGCTTAGCTTAGCTACTCAATGCATTCTCTCAATAAGAAAACTTTTCTGCAGGAGCCGTTGGTAAATTTTTAAATCTATAGAGTCATTAACTCAACACAGACATCAATATTTCAATTTTTTTCTGAACATTTATCCAAGTACTACCTGTAGAAATAGTAAATGTAGGAAGGGTCTTTTCATTATGATAAAAAGAGCCATATCCCTAGCCAGTCTCTACCTACATGTACACTTTTATAATGTATTCCCTCAATAATTTGATTCATTTCTTAGATTACCTGCACACATATCCATTTACCACACCACATAAGACAGGCAACTACATATCTGATGTTTCCTTTCTTACTGCAACAGTTCAGAAGTATTCTCAATAGGCACAAGAAATTAGGGAAAAAAATTTAATAGTCAGTGAACAAACAGTACTGACAATCAACAACAGATACTGATGAAGTCTCTGTTCTCAGAGCCTCATGTCAGTTGTTAAAATAAACTGGTACCAAAAGGCAAAATTAGGTTATGTTATATTATGACCAGGTGGTTATAATATTTCCCATGTCAATATCTTCTGAGCCAAAGTCATATCTATGGTAAAGGGCTGTAGAGGTTTATATATTCAGTTTGTTAAATTTGGATAGATTCAAGCTGATTTTTGAAAATCATTGCTTGTCTAAATATACTTCTTCTGAAAGATACTTCTATGAAGACATTAGATGAATCTTTAGCCGAAAAAGAATGCAAGCTAAATTATTCTATTTGGTAGCAAAGAAACTATCTGTCCCCCTATCTTTAATATGACATAAGCGAGTGTAGAGTGGTGCCACTGGGATCTTGGAGGTAGGTTGTTTAGATTCATATTTCAACTTCCTACTCCCTGTGTAAGTATGTGCAATTTGTTTAAACTCTGTAAGCTTCAATTTCTTTTTTTGAAATGGGCATGATATTAAAAGTACCTATATCATGAGATTATTGGGTGCCTTTATTAAGTCAAGCAAATCAATTTGCTGAGTGCCTGGCCATAACAAACATCAATTAATGTTAGCTATTATTATTTTCACTGTTGTTATGTGGGTTTCTAACAATGCACAGCACATAAAAAGACATTATAATACTCATCAAAAGTCTCAATTTTCAGCTGTGTGATAACCAAGTCAATTGAAATTCCAGAGGAAACGGCAGCCTCTGGACCTGTTAACCATTCATCTCTCTAGATTCTCTAGGCTTTATCCCTGCATCAAGTCAGATCGTCGCACTGGTACATCCCAGGCCTGTATTCCTTTATCATCCTTCATAAACGCCTTCACAGAGCTATGATTTGGCATCATGCCCTTGGCTTCTTATCAAAGGTCAGTTCAAGACATGACCGTATGAAGAATGTCTCTGCTCTTTTTATAAAACTGCTATTGAAGATATTGTCCATTCTCATGTTTAATGTCCCTCAGACAAAGACTCTTACTATAAATTCTTAGAGCTAAATTTAATGATTTTGGTATATCAGTTCTTTTGTTTTAAAGTACTTCATCGCTTTGGAGAGCAGGAAGGGCTTTAATGATAAATAGAAGATTGTCTTCAGCACGTGCAGTTCTAGAAATTGTTACCAGCTACTTCTCTGCATCATCAGGGAAGAACAGAAACCAATACATTCATTCAGCTTTTCCTGTTCCAGACTTAAAGTGTTATCCTAGCATTTTTACATGCAAAAACATAATACTCTTTTCCTTCTTTCTGGCTTGTAAAATTGTAAGGCACGGATTCTTTGGCAGGGGACTTTTCAGTTTCTGTCAACTCATATCATGTAATTCAGAAGCTGTACAGTGGCAGACCTTTGACCGTTGTTTGGTCTACAGCGCATTTGAGAAGGCATAGTGAGGGGCAGGTGTTACACTTAGCCACAATACAAGCATTTGGGCACCGATTATCATACGTAAGATCTTTTCTCTCTTAAATTTATCTCTATAATCAAGGTCGTGTTCATAATTCGTAGAAACTGACATGAATAGTCCCTATTGCACCACTTCAGGCAGAAGTGTCCTTTGAATATTAACATAAAAGCTTGCAAAAGTTGGACTAAATATGTTCTAGAAAGCTAAAGAGTGCATGGGAAAACTGGTTAATGCTTCCATCCCTCCGTTCATTCTCCTCACTTTCTGAAATATATTAGCTGGTTCTTTTTCCCTCTAGTGTCACTGTGAGGCCTGGTGATCACTCTCTCAAAGCATGGAAAGGTGCACAGAAGTATTAACATCACCAATTCTATCTAAAAGCCTGTTTTCTGCATTATAGAACCGAGGGAACAGGATAACTGAGTTTTCTGTATTAGTTTATAAAAAATATGTTTTATATTGTAGAGCTTAAAATATTATTCTCATAATGAAGAGAAGACAGTGAGTTTATGGGCAAAATAAGTGCTTCCAAACTATGCTGCAGACCAATAACATGAGAAAATTATTATTCTACAGGCAAGAAAAAACCACCGGGCATCAGGCAGAGCTGTCAGCAGGCAGCAACATCCTTTTAAAAAAATAGCCTTTCAGTATCGTTGGGTATGCATTTTCTTCCCCCTCAAATTTCTAATAAATAGGCATGTATGAGAGTTACTTGTACAAGATACCTGCTAAAATCATATTTATTAATAAATACCTAAGATTAAAAACATTAAAAATACGATTGTCAGCTACCAGCAAATCTACAAGTCTGTAAGTTAGTTAGATCTTAATTTAAAATATGCTCTTTGGTTTTTTTGACATTTCTTTTTAAAACTTAAATAACCAAATCCATATATTTGTTTGGATACCTTGGTCTTAAAATCACTTTTATTTCAAGGTTGGGACTTACAATCAGATTTGACCCTTTACCTCCTAAAACGAAAACCTTACGTTAAGCTCTGAATCATCACAAATCTCACAATAGAATAAAATGGGAGATACATAATATTCTATGGATTTGTCTAAATTTCAAAGTCTCAATGGGTTTCACTGATCTGATATCATAATAAATCCTCCAGCAGGGAACAGCTGTGGATTACAAAAGCAACAAAAGTTTCACAAAAATGTCCATCCACTCGTGGTGAAGAGTATTCAAGGAGAGTCTGGAATCCATCCACGTAGATAACAGGACATTTTTGTTCAGCAGAGAGAGTAGGAATGCTCATGTATCCTAGTGTGAGAATTCGAATTCTAGAGACCTGTCTTTATTTACCTACTCATACATACTTTTACTCATTCATAGGTTCATTAGAGAGAATATTCTGACCTAGCTTCAGCTTTGGAAATTGACAATCCTACCTAGTGCCTTTGAACCATCTCTTTGTTGTTAACATACTAATAGCTTATTGAAGTACCTCATAAAAAGCATCATTTTTTCTTTCTAAATATAAATGGCTTATGGCTTGATTATAATAATTTTAAAATATTTAAGAATCATTTAAAATTAACTAAATCTAACTTTTTATATTCAAATTTAAACTAATAATTACATGTTCTCCTATGTCATAGAGATAAGTTGACAGTGTTAAGAATATAAATTCATGGTCCTACCCACAAGAGAAGCTTGACAAATTGAAGAACTTAACTCTTTTTAATTCTAAGGTTTTTATTCTTTAATTCTGTATAATGGGTGTATGTGAATGAAATAAGGCGTGATTTGATTCATCACATTACTTGCTGTGACTTATTATAGGAATGCATTTCTGAGGCTATGATTCTCTACTTGGAGCGTTGATACTAATTGTTGGGTGAACCTTAATGGCAAAAGATACGTGAATTTTTTTGCAGGTTTACTTTGTTAATGTTCTCTTTAAAAATCTAGCAGAAGGCTTGACTTAACGTAATTACTAAACAATTAAAATAAATACAGCTTTCTGACAGCAACTTTAAACATCAATGGAGAATAAATCAATTTATAGCAACTGCTCTTTCAAAAGAGATAAAATGAATTATAAGAGTACATACTGGCTCAAACCTCAGGACATTATTAATAAATATTGTTTCTCTCTTAAGGGTTATGGAGCTATGAGGCTAGTACAAAACATTATGTTTTAAGAATTAATTTAGTTTTCAACCGGGATTCCTATAGGAGGAAGACTTATGAAATCCGTCCAACTGTGAATTTCCCCTTATGACATTTGATCCCAGAGGTACATTTTAACTAAATTTGACAGCAGCAAAAAATGTCCAAAGCTAAACACATACAAATTTTTTAAACAGGTAGACAGCTAATGGCTCAAATAGTTTATATTAATAAACAATACTGTCTACTCTGTGCTAATGAGGAGAGCCTTGCTTTCTCTGGAGGTAACTGGCTCTCCATGAGGCTTATAATACTTCTGAAGGCTGATGGATATGTACTGTGAGTGCAACGATTACTACTTGGAACTGATGTACAAACAGGTCATAGGAAATCTGGGCCAAAAAAAATGAACATTATTTATTTTATCCCTCTAAACTAATTTACTAAGACTTTATAGGTGAGTTTAAAATATTTAAAATGATGAGAAGCTTTCCTTATTAGCTGTACTAAATTATTTCTGGACATCACTTTTTACTGGGGAAAAATTGTTTCTCCTCTTAAAACAGGAGGATAAAGCATTTTCTGTGGATACAAACTCCTTAGTTCACTACTTTTGGCCAAAAGATCTTTTTGAGGAGAGCAAACATTAGTTTCCTGTTATCTTGAATATAAAAGATGGCATCTCTTGTCAAGTCCTGTACTGGCAAAGCCGCTAGCCAGGCTGATGAGTTATGACACCACTGTACTCACTGGTTTAATCAAAATCTGCTTTTGTGTTTCCACGGCTGAACTTACTCATAAGCCCTTATGTTCTGTACATGAGCAACATGAAAACTGATGGGAATTAATTCTTCATGAGTTATAAGTAATATAATGCATTGCTACTGTCTTTGGTTTTGTTACTCTATCTGAAGACAATTGGTAGTCAATGCAATATGTAGAAGAAAGAAATTGTAATTTGAATTTGCCCTTGTGTTTCTCCTTCACTCAATAGTTACCTTGTTTTTCACTATCAGCAAAACTGACATCTGGTGATTTCTATTATAGCTGATCTATATGTACTTTTATTAATGCACTTGTAGACCAATGTTGCTCTATGCCAGTTTTCTCTTATAGAGGAGCTACACTGTTACAATATCCTACTTATTTTTAACAAGTTAAAAAAAATAATTTTCATATTAAAAACCAATTCCTGGATATTAACTACTGTTTTTTTTGTTTGTTTGTTTGTTTGTTTTTTCCAAATCTAAAAACAGTGCCATTTGCTAGCTGCATTAAAAAAAAAAAAAAAAAAAAAAAAAAAAAAAAAAAAACAAAACAAAAAACTTACAAATCTTAACTGTAGGCCAAGTGCAGGGGCTCACGCCAAAAATCCTACCACTC
>CAUYPK010014429.1:0-46366 GCA_963574355.1 Loris lydekkerianus
CTGCCACCTCCTCCAGACAGCCATCACTCACCACCTGTGAGTCCCACTTCTACATGCCCATAGTTCTCACAGTCTGTAGCTATATCACGTGTCATTATTCATCCTACATTTACTCTGGGCCCCAGGCTACTGGAGCTTCAGGAATTAATGTACTATATACACAGCAGTAAGAAACAAGCAAAAATCATGATGGCTTTGGTCCTTTTTTTATTTTCCAGAGACGGAGTGTTGATCTGTTGCCCAGGCTGGAGTGCAGTGCTTCAATCATATTTCACTGCAGCCTCAAATTCCTGAGCTCAAGTGATCCTATTGCCTCAGCCTCCAAAGTAGCTGGGACTATAGGTGTGCAGCAAGCAAGGCTTTTTTTTTTTTTTTTTTTTGGCAGAGACAAAGTCTCACTATGTAGCACAGGCTGATCTTGAACGGTCTTCAAGAAATCCTCCTACTGTGGCCTCCCAAAGTGTTGAGATTACAGGTGTGGACCACATGGCTGGGCTCCATCTTGAAAGAGGAGGAAGATAAGAGTGAAGGGCATCAGTCATGACTATGCAGTTTCAAGAAGCCCAATATAAACTGACTTGAGCCAAAAAAAATTAAGAGCCATAGTGAACTTAAGGCATGGCTTAATCTAGGACTTCCAGCAATGATATAAAGACACAACAATGTCTTCCAGCAATGATATAAAGTTTCCAACCAACCCTCTGGCAGGTATCATCATCATAGTGACAAATGGCCCTCATCAGCTTCAGATTCACATCCTCCCAACTCAGTAACCCCAGTTCACGAGGCATTTCTCCCACCCAATAAATCTCTCCCATCTGTGCCAGAGGAGGTTTGGGTCAAGCTGCTTGCTGTCCCAGGAGCCACACAGACCAATGATCAGAGAAAGCAGGGTTCTGTTAGGAAGAAGGAATAGGGTAGCAGGTGCCGGGTAGATTCCTAACAAGCCTATGACAGCATTCTAAGCAGAAAGAAAACTTTAGCAGTGGCCCAAAGGCTGGACCATTGATGTTATCACTGGGAACAGTTAGGACTGCCCACTTTTCATATCCAAGGACAAAAGGTGGGAGAGATGCAACAGGAGAGGTGGCTGCCAGATCGGCAAGGTAAGAAATCTTTTAGTAGGTAAGCAGGGGAAATTAGGTGGTATTCAAGGGCAACAGGGAGTCACACATGAAAGGTCAGCAGGGGAGAGATGTGATCTGATCCCATGTAGGAAATAGACTTGACAGGTGATGCTGCTTTAGGGGCATGAGAGGGAAATGGGGAGACACCTAGGCAAAAATAATTACTGATCACCTGCTCACTGGCAGGTTGCACATGAGACCCTTGGGAGATGCCTTCATAGAGTTCATAAAATTAAGCTAAAGGAGGCCAATGTTGAAACGTAACTATTAATATTAATGAATTTTAAATGTAGTAAGAGCAGGAAGATGGTCAAGGGAACTAAACTTGGATATTGCAAGGGGTACTGCCCAATCTGTGGAGGCTGAGTTGCCTTCTGCTAAGGAAGAGCCCTTTTAGTTGAGAACTTGTGCAGAGCAGCGCTGAGAGGGTGCTCCAGACAGAGGGCAATGCACATGCAAAGGTCCTGGGGCTAGAAAGAACAAAGTAAGCTCAAGTAATTCAGGGATAACTCTGTTTGGCTTGACAGAGCAAGCAAGGAGCAGAACCTCTGTAGAAGTAGTTAGAAGCCAGGCACTATGGTCTGGCACTATTCCCCAGTATTTGGGGAAGCAGAGGTGGGAGGACTGCTTCAGGAGTTCAAACAAGCTGGGCAATACAGTGAGACCCTATCTCAACAACAACAACAAAATAATAAAATAATTATCCAGGTGTGATGGCTTGCCTGTAGTCCCATCTACTTAGGAAGCTGAAGGGGGAGGGTCACTTGAGCCCAAGAGTTCAATGCTATAATGAGCTACATTAGTGCCACAGCTGGGGTTACAGAATGAGACTCTGTTTCAAAAAAGAAAAAGAAAAAAAAGGGGCACCAGCCACATACACTGGAGCTGGCAGGTTTGAACCCAGCCCAGGCTTGCTAAACAACAATGACAACAATAATAATAACAAAAAATAGCCAGGTGCTGTGGCAGGCGCCTGTAGTCCCAGCTACTTGGGAGGCTGAGGCAAGAGAATCGCTTAAGCCCAAGAGTTTGAGTGCCACAGCACTCTACCAAGGGCAACAAAGTGAGACTCTGTCTTAAAAAATAAATAAATAAATAAAAGAAGTGGTTAGAGATGTTAGTGGGGCAAGATCATCACCCTGCTGGAGCATTTGGATATTTGGAGTCATCACAGCAACTGTCAGCCCAGATAGGTGTGGATTCTGGGATTGGGTCAGAACTGGAGAACAGTTGGAGGGGAGGCAGGGAGGCCCAAGAAGAGGTGGGAACAGTTATTGAGTGAGAGGCAATGGTAACTTGGACCTCAGTGGTTGCCATGGAAATACAGAGAAACTCCTGGGCTGGAGGTATGCTTTGGAGGCCAAGGGATCAGCCTTGCTGATGGAAGTGAGATGAGTTGAGGATAGAGAAGAAACAAGATACAACCTACATGTCCAGAACCACTGTGATGGGAGGCCTGGGACAGGGCAGGGATCAGAGGCCAGGGAAGGTCAAACAGGGTCCCCTTCAAGTGTGGCTAACCAGTTACAATAGACTTTTAATTCGACAGAGAGGTGATGATTGCAGAACATTGCGGATGTACTTCATGCTGCTGAGTTAAATGCTTAAAAACTCATTAATTAGGCAAGGCATGGTGGCTCATGCCTACAATCCCAGCACTCTGTGAGGTCGAGGTGGGTGGATTGCCTAAACTCATGAATTCAAGACCAGCCTGAGCAAGTGAGACCTCATCTCTAAAAATGGGTGGGTGTTGTGGTGGCACCTGTAGTCCCAGCTACTTGGGAGGCTGAAGCAAGAGAATCACTTGAGCCCAAGAGTTTGAGGTTGCTATGAGATATGATGCCATGGCACCGTACCGAGGGCAACAAAGTGAGACTGTCTCAAAAAAACCAAAACATTGGGCGGCGCCTGTGGCTCAGTGTGTAGGGTGTTAGCCCCATATACCAACGGTGGCAGGTTCAAACCCAGCCCCAGCCAAATTGCAACAAAAAAATAGCCGGGCGTTGCGGCAGGCGCTTGTAGTCCCAGCTACTCAGGAGGCTGAGGCAAGAGAATTGCTTAAGCCCAAGAGTTTGAGGTTGCTGTGAGCTCTGATGCCACAGCACTCTACCGAGGGTGATAAAGTGAGACTGTCTCTATAGAAAACAAAACAAAACATGGCTCGCCACCCCTAGCACAGTGGTTATGGCACCAGCCACATACACTGAGGCTGGGGAGTTTGAACCCTGCTCAGGCCAGCTAAACAACAAGGCTGGCAAGTTTGAGCCCTTCCCAAGCCAGCTAAACAACTGCAACAAAAAAATAGCTGGGCATTGTGGTGGGTGCCTGTAGTCCCAGCTACTTAGGAGGCTGAGGTAGAGAATCACTTAAGCCCAGGAGTTTGAGGTTGCTGTGAGCTGTGATGCCATATCACTCTACTAAGGGTGACATAGTGAGACTCTGTCTCAAACTAAATAAAACAACTCATTAATTCATGCCCAGCAATATAGCAAGACATTGTCTCTATAAAAAATTTTAGCTGGGCATGGTGGTGGGTGCCTTTAGTCCCTTCTACTTGTGAGGCTGAGGCAGGAGTGATCACTTAAGCCCAGGAATTGGAAGCTGCAGTGAGCTATGATCGTGGCACTGCACTCCAGCCTGGATGAGAGAGTGATACCCCATCTCTAAAAACAAAACAATAGACTTGTTTAAATGTCAAATTTTAGGCCCAGGTGCAGTAGCTCATCTCTGTAATCCTAGCACTCTGGGAGGCCGAGGTGGGTGGATTGCTTGAGTTTAGGAGTTTGAGACCAGCCTGAGCAAGAGCAAGATGCGGTCTCTAAAAATAGCCATGCATTGTGGCAAGCGCCTGTAGTTCCAGCTACTTGGAAGGTTGAAGCGAGATAATCAGTTGAACCCAAGAGCTTGAGCTTGCTGTGAGCTGTGATGCCATAGAACAATACCGAGGGCAACAAAGTGAGACTTTGTCTCAAAAAAAAAAGTCAAATTTTACATTACATACTTTTTCTTACCACAGTAAAAAAAAAAGAGGAAAAATCTTAAATGTGTACCAAACTGAATGAAATAAGAAACCCATTTCCTCAGTTGTACTAGCCATGTTGCCAGCGCTTGGGAACTCTGGGTGGCTGAGGGTGGCACAGACATAACATTTCCATCATGGAATAAAGTTCTACCAAGTGTCTTTGGCCGCTTTCCCTTCCCACCTCTGTCCACATCTCATTTGCTGGTGCCATTTCTTAGAGGCTGCCCTGAAACCCTACATAGGGCCCAGAATAATGCCCCTTCCCCTAAAGGCCCATATTGCTCCTGGGTTGAATCTTTCTCTATGCTCAGGGTACCAGGTAGGGTCTTGGCAGCAGGCAGGAAGCAGGAACTGTTCAGAATGAATGATAAGAATGGACCATTCAGGAGAGTTGTAATTAAGGGGCTATTTCCAAAGGTATGTATGGGTAGGGCTTGGGGAACTAATGGGTTCGTATAACACCCAGAATGAGCAACATGGTGGGGAGCTGTCACCATGCCCAGGCTGGAGGCTCCTGGAGACAGAGAAGCAAAAGGGAACTGCCTAGTGGAGCTGTGATCTTGGGTCAGGGGATGTTGGGATGGCCAATGATGGGAAAAGAACCCAATTCCTCCCTCCCATCTCCTGCCAGCAGTCCTCTTGTTGACTCCAGTGGAAGAGAGAAGGTCCAAGCAGATCAATTTCCAGGACACAGAGTGGGCTGAATGGTGGAGAGGCTGATACCCAATACCACTGGCCTCCCTGTAACTCACTTTCCTGTCCCTACATCTCACCCATCTATCACACCATCAACCTGGAGCTCCTGGAAACCTCCACTCTATTGCCTAGGGCCTAGGACCACTGCTCCCAAGCTCTGCCCAGAAGATAAGGCTAGAGCAAGCCAGTAATCTCCAGTTGTGAGACAAAGAAAAGACCTCTGGCCAACTAAAGCTAAAGGGAATTTAATGAAAAGATCTGGGCAAGTCTGCAGAATGCACAGAAAGGACAAGAGAGCCAGGGCAGTGGCCTCATCAGATCATGGCTGCTCTGGAA
Organism: Loris lydekkerianus; assembly: GCA_963574355.1. Lineage (NCBI taxonomy): Eukaryota > Metazoa > Chordata > Mammalia > Primates > Lorisidae > Loris > Loris lydekkerianus. The sequence continues at coordinate 5,182 of CAUYPK010014429.1, forward strand.
TGCAAAGTACAAGGAAGGAATGCCAGGTTTGGTCTCCTTGGACCCCTTCCCCATGACCTATGGACCTATGGACAGTGCCCTGAAACTGTCTCCAAAGGACCACCAGAGCTCTGTCCCCAAAATAAAGGGAACAGAAACCAGATGGCTAGAAAAGTACCCCCTCTTCAAGATGAGAACTATCTAATTTCACAGGAGGGACAACAGGGCCCAGGAAGGGACACTGACCCTCCCAAAGCAGGCAGATGGCACAAGCCACTCTTTTAGAGACCCTTCTAGCTGAGAGTGTGACCTGGGCTGGGAGCAAAGGGACTCTGCCAGTTTGTGCTCCTTGTGCCAGCAGGGACCATCTGGGCCTTTCCCCATGTCAGAAAGGGCCAGCTGGGCAGGGATCTTACCACGTTCAGGCCACACTCCCAAGGGCAGACACATGAACAGAAGCAGGCTGAGCCCATGACTCTTTTATATATATATACATAGTTTATTTTCTCCCCACCCCATGCTGCAGCCCCACTGGTCCTCCCCCCAGCACAAATCTTCCCACACTCCCCTCTCTTGGGAGCTGGGTCTCTGAAGGGGGGAAGGAAAGAAGGGGACAGACCCTAGAAGGAGGCAGCCTCACCTCTGCAGCCTCACCATCTCCCAGAGAGGAGAGAAAGAAGGAAGAAGGAAAGAGACACAGGACTGGAGTTCATATACTCAGAAAGCCACAACATAGAAGATGAAAAGTCGCACGCCCCTGGGAGAGTGGGGATGGGGAGGAACCAAGGCCAGATGCCAGCACCCCTCACCCCAAGCTGAGAGATCACTTTACCATGACTTAGGGGGCTGAAGGGTGGGATTGGGGGGAGAAAAAGAACTTGGGGGTGGAAGAGCCCAAGAGTAGTCCCACCCTGACCTTGGACTTCTGGGTACAGGGTGAAAGGTGAGGGGCTCCTGCACACACTTGGCAATACTTGGGGCAGTGGAGGCCTACAGCTTGGTCAGGTCCAGCTTCAGCTTGTAAGGTGGTGGGCTGTCCTCACAGGCGTGCGATGGGGGAGGGTACAGAGGCCAGTCCGGCTCTATCATGAAACCCTTATGCTGCTCCAGGGTCAGAGGCTGCAGTAGGAAAGGAAGGGAGGGAAGGTGCAAGGAAGGGGGAGGGCTGCTGAGATCTCCACCTTGATAAAACTCCTTCCCACCCTTGATTTCATTTTATCCTGATCACAGGTGGGCGTTCTTCCCCCCTTAATTCTTAGGGCAGTGAAGAAACTTGCCTAATTTCATGAGGAAGTCAGAGGTCCTTGCCTCCATGAGAGGGACTGGCTCAATCCAGGACCTGGGAGCAGATCCTTTGCCTCTCACCCCTCCCCAAGCCTGGCACCACTCACTGCTCCCACCTACCTGGAACTTGAGATGCTGGCCAGGCGCAGTCACCATAGTAGAGCAGCTTAGCCAAAGCATCACCAGCACAGACAGGAAGAGGCAGCAGGCCAGGATCCAGCGAGGCAGCCCCGAGCGCCTGCCCCACCAGCAGGCATTACTCAGCTTCCTAAGCCCAGCCAGAGCTGGGGAGAGTCTCATCTCCAGCCCCACACCCATCCCATCCCCATTCCACCCCCAGGGTCTTGCCACCCACCGAGACATGCAGCTGAGGAAGTCATTGTCCTGTGGCTCTTCAGACTCCACCTTAGTCTTACTGCTGGTCTTCACTCGGATCTTGGCCTTCCTCACCTTATCCAAAGGACCTACAGGGTCTGAGAGATGGGCTACCACTCAGTGGCCTCTATGTCTTTGCTAAGAGGCCACAGAAGCCATGGAGAAAAGAAGAGGCCAGGACTGGGGTAATGGGCATGGAATCCTGGAATGGAGATCAGAACCCCAGGAGCTGGACCATAGAACCCTGGGAAATGGACAAAGGAACCCAGGAATTGAGAGATGGAGATTCCAATCTTTGAGGGTCTGTTTACCAGGATGCTTTATGGCAATGCCCCCCCCCCCCCATTAAGGAACACTGGTCTAGGTTGCACCTTACCCACATGCACCTCCAAGGCCTCAGGGTGGGATCCTCTCCAGGTCACCTCTACTCGCTGCAGACGACCCCCTTGGAACCCAAGGCTCTCTACCACAGGCTGGGTCTGGGCCAGGAACAAGATGGAACAGAGAGGACTGTTAGGAGGGCACTACCTGGGCTCTGGCAGGTACCTCTCTGTGCCCCAGGTGGACTACAGTATCCCATGCCCAACTGGTACCTAGTTCCATGGGCTGGGGTGCGGGGGTGGGATACCATTCCATGGGCTATGGGCTTGATATCAGGAATATTGTTCTCTGCTCACATGGGCCCCTCCATCTGTCTTCAGCTCTCAAAGTAGGAACATGACTCAGACCAAGCCAATAGAATCACTGGGATTGGCTAAGCAATAGTCATATGACTCAGCCAGGGCCAATAAGAGTAAATCTCAGCTAAGACCCCAGAGAGATTAAAAGAGCCTGGGCATCTACCCTGGGGTCAAGAGAGAGCAAATGCTATCACAGAAGAAAGCAGAATCAAGGGGTGGATTGAGACACTAAGCCCCTGGATCCAGCTGGGCCTGACGCCCACAGAGGACTTTGAATCCTATTAGCCAAGAGCCAATGCATCCCTCCTTCTTACCCTGACCACCCTCCTGCCGATCTGGTGTGGCCCCCACTAGAGCTCTCACCTGGAACACCACCACCTTCCCATTGTCAGTCTGCAAGTAGTACGTCCAGGTGGAGGACACGAAGCCCTGGGCTGAGTTGACAAGGTCATTGCAGAGGGTGGAAAACAAGTCCAGGAGGGATAGGGCCCCGCTTGGAGCTTCCAGGACCTTTCTCTGGTGAGAGGAGGCCCAAGGCACAGAAATGTCAACAAAGTAGGGCATTAAGTGATGGGAAGGGGGCTGAGAGAAATCAGCGTGATGGGATGTGGCTAAGTGGTTTTAGGCAACAGGGCTTTATATAACAAAGAGACCTCAGTGCTGCATTTGGCTTGCTGTGTGCTCTTGTGCCATCTCTGAGTCCCCACAATGGGAATGATTCTCTTCTCTCATGGGGTTGCCATGAGACAATGTCTGCTAAGCCTTGGAACAAGCACTTAATGCATAGTAGCAACTATTACTAAAAATTCACCATTCTCATTATTCTTATTTGCACATCATCAAGAGGGAGCTCTGAATGGGAAGGGCTGACAGTGAAGTATGCTTTCTTCAACTAGTAAAAGCTTGGGGTGGGGAAAGCAAATGGATGAGCAAAGAGCCTTTCTGAGGAGTCTTAGTTTATGTGTCTTTTGCTGTGCTGCCTGACTTCTTGTGTCTCAGTTTTCCCTGATGCAGCATTCCCTAACTCACTCATGGACAGGTGAGCAGTTATTATTTTTCTTCCAAGATGTGTTCATGCTTGGGAGGCTGCTCCTGCCTGAATCTCAGTTCTGAGCCTTTCTGGATGACAGTGGCCATCTGCATACCACAGGGGAAGGACACTCCACGGCTCTGGTGAAGGTGAGAGGTGGCCACTAGCCCTGGTAGCTTCAAATCTTGCCTCTTGCATAGCCCTAATTGTGTGCGACTTGGGCAGTTGCTCCCTGGGCACAAAATAGGGGTGACATTGTCCCTGGTGCTTACAAGTGGGATAAGGAATTTGGGGATAGGTGGAGGTCAGACTAGGTCAGGACAAATGCTTGATAAATGGTGGCTATTTTCTGTCACACTCCTCAAAAGGTGATAGCGAATGGTGAGTGATATGTCCCATGTCAAAGAGATGACAACTGAGGCTGAGACATGACAAGGCTGGCTTGATGTCACCCCAAAGGCCAAGAATGAAACACAGAGCCTGGGACACTCTGGCCATGAGTGACGATTTGAGAAGGGTGCCCACCTTCTGTTCCGGCTCTGGCTCCGGCTCAGGGGGCTGGCTCCAGCAACCCTGGCTACAAGCCTGCTGCTCTGTCTCCTTCACGTAGGCTTCCACACAAGCTGCAGGGGCAGGAGATGCTTGACTGGGGACAGCTCTTTGAGGGCACCCTCTCCCAGCCCTCACCCTCCCAGCTAGCAGCCCTCACCTGCTTCACACTCAGTCTGGGTGGCATTGGGCTTGGAGCTCCTGGCTACAAACCGGCAGATGGAGAAGAGGCGGCAGCCTCGTTCGCAGGCGCTGATCAGAACCGCCTTGTCATAGGGAGATTGGGAGGGGCCCTCCAGCTCTGCCTGGGGGAGGGAGGACGCTGGGCTCAGGCCAGGGGGAGGGGCCGGAGGAAGTGGGGAACTGGAACCATTAAGAGGCGCAGGGGAAGGTGTGTGCCCCCCCAAATCTAGAGAGATTGGGATGAGGTTGGGGGACACTTAGAATATAGTGGGGGCTCTTAGTCTGAGGAGGTGAGTCTGGTGGAGGGGGCTAGAGAAGGGGAGTGGACAATGAAGAACACTGGTGATGAGGAAATGTTCCCCCAAAGCTCCAGGGAGGAGGGAAAGATTGAGAAGGATTCTCAGCTGGAAAACTCAGGTTTTGTCACCCTTTGGATCAGGCTTGGAGAGCTGATGACATGAGTAAAGGCTGGTAGCTCTGAGAGGGGAGGAAAGAGGATGTGGAGGAGGAGGGACTAGGTGGGGGGACCGTCAGACCTGAGGGAGGTGGGGGTTGGGCGTCTGAGGGTCCTTGCGCAGCAGAGTATGGCGACAGGAGCCTCAGTCCCAGTCCCGCCCACGCTTGGAAGGACCCCCCCCTCCCATACACACACACACACACACACACACACACACGCACTTGCACCTGATGGAGGGACCATACCCCTGAGCTCTCCCCCACAGGACCCCCCTGACCGTCCCCCTCAGGAGAAACGCCCAAGTTCCCACTGGAGGAACCTCCCCAAACCTTACCTCTTCCCCCTCCCAAGGACACCCTGCCTCCCGCATCTATCCAAGAGAACCACATCCTCAACCCTTCCCCCATCAGAGAGATTCGCGAGTCCCCCGGCTGGCGCCTCACGCGCCTCACCTGCGAGGGCCGCGGACCGAGGTCGCGGCACCGCAGCTGGCAGTTTTGCGTGTCCCCAAGCTGCGGGGCGAATGGGTCGCGGGCAGGCAGCGCGGAGATAGCGGGCAGAGACGCCAGCAGCAGCAACAGCAGCAGCCGCGGCATCAGCGCGACCGGAGCCATGGCCAGGCCGAACGCCGGGAGCTCGGCGGAGTCCGGCTCCTGGCGGGCGCCGAAGATGCGGCGGCGGCAGCGGCGGGGACAGGGGCGGTGACGTCACCCGAGCTAGGCAGCCTGGGAAGGGGGGGCGGGGATGCGGTGAACGGGCGGGGGAGCTGAGATGCGGCACCATCGCGGTGCAGGTGGGGCGGGGCAGGTGGATTGTCTGTTTCATCTCGGGGGTCGCGTGACGCCTCCCTGGTAACCACGGGTCGGGTATATCTGTCATCGCTAGGGGCCGAAAGGAAATAAATAAGGTGGTGTGTCTATTCGCCGGGTATCCAGGAGAGCCTCGCCGAGGAGGAGCCGTTTGAGCCGACCACGAGGGAATGAAAGAGGGAAAGACAATGCAACCAAAAGGAATAGCGAGGGCCCAGAGGCGAGGCGAGGAAGAGCTTGTAAGAGAAGGAAGGAGGACGGTGGGGCCGGGGCCCACCTAGGGAGTGGAGATGGAAGTAGGTGAGGGCCTCAGGACTGAGCAGTAAACGCCTGGCATCTTCTCCTTTGACATCAAGTCAGACGGATGGTAACTTTTGCAGTTTGTCCCCTCCAGGAAGCCCTCTGAGCCCCCCTCACTGCTCCTTCAGCCTCACCTCCCTCTGTCCCAGTCCTGATCCAGGGTTCTGGTCCCCTCCCCTAGGTTGTGGGTTCCTCGGCCCAGAGCTTACAGAGGGGCAGGGGAAGAGGGGGGACTGCTTAAGTTATAATTCTCGTGGTAAAACTTGGGGCAAACAAGGACATGTCTGGCTTCCATAACTGCCGCACCCCAGAGTGACGGACTGTAGAACCATAGGTCAAATTTTAGGTTCGGGGTTCTCCCATCTTCCTCCCCATCAAGCGCGGCAATGGGGGCGCGCCTCTAAACTCGGGTGCTCTGCAAAGATGAACTACCTTTCACAGCGCGCCTGGCGCAGGTGCCTACGGAGGCCACGCCACGGCGCCGCCCAAGATTCTCCTATCTACGCTCCGCCCCCGCAGACGGGGCGGCAGCCTGGTGGGGTTGGCGGGTCAGAGGGCGCCTCAGGTTCCGGCCAGGGAGGAGGGGGCCGGGCGGGGGCCCTGTCGCATCACATCCCCGGCCTGCCGCCGCGCTTTCATCTCCCCGGCCCAGGGCCGGCCCCCACGTGGCTTAATCAGGCGCGGCTGTGCCTGGCGGACCCAGAACATCTGGATCCCGGCGCGGCCCCTCCCCCGCCCCGCCCGGCCCCTCCCCTCCCGGGCTAAACTGTAGAGACCCGGCGGCGAGGGCCTCCCCCCGTAGGTCTGATCCACCCTCGCGCCAGGACCGCGCCTTGGGAAGAAAGTCCTGTGTATTATGACCAATACTGTCCCCCAATTCACAGGTGGGAAACTTAGTCTCCTGAACTTTCCTCGGCACAGACAGAATTCAAGCCTACACATGTAAATTCCAGAGGGCCGCGCTCTTAACCCTTCCACAATTATTGTACTTCATTCATTCCAAACAGAACGCTTCTTGCAAAAACTTTTTTTTTGCAATAACCATGTAAGAACGGTACTCGTAGCGTTGTCCTACTTACGGATGAGGCAGTCAAAGCTCAGTACGGGAAAGGAAATCGACCCAGGCGACCAGGGAAAGAAGCGGAGAGAAGCCAGCAGAGAGAGCCCTGTCAAAGTTGGAAAGGAGAGTCGTTGGACATAAGAGGTATCCTTCAAAATGCAACCAAACGGAGGGATGCCCCACGCCCTTTGCAGAACGGGAAACTGAGGCCGGAGGGTGGCCCACTGGGCCAGGTCGCCCGAAGGGAGAAGGGAAAAAGCTTGATTAACGCCCATCCACCCCCTTTCCGCTCCACAGAGCTGCTAGGGGGGAGAGCGGAAGGAGGACTTGACCCTAGTCCCCCAGGTGAGCCCCCTCGGCCCTCCTGCAGTTCCCGAGGGAGCGGGTCCAGGTGAGGGGCGGGCGGGCCGGCGGGCGGCCAGGGTCGGGTTTCAGGAAATCCGCCGACATTCCTACGGGGCTTAAGAGGGAAAGTTGACTCGGCACCGCCCCTCGCCCCCCCACTTCCTACCCCCCGGGGCGGCCTGGCCTGGGGCGGCGGGCGGGGGACGCTGCGGCGGGCTTGGGCGTGAATCAGCGGCGGGCCAGGCGTCCGGGAAGCCGCTGCCGAGGTCAAGGCGCGCAGCCGACAAGCGCCCTTTGTCCCTTGCCGCCCTCACTACGACCCTGCTGACCCCCATTCCCAAGCTGGGTACAGGCTGGGGAGGAGGCAAGGCACCACGGCGCCTGCCGCTTGCTGACAGTTGTAGGGAGCGGAAGGAAGGAGGGGTGAGGTTTGTTCCCTCCCAGTCCGCGGAGCTGACACCTCTTGGGACCCAGACTTTCCAGGTCCTTCAGGGTGCAGAAGGGCATGCAACCAGCTCTCACTGGCCCAAGTGCATACGCTCCCAGGACAGACCTATGCAGGACTGTAACTCCCCTGATCCCACCCCCAAAGCCTGAAGTTCAGAGGAATTAAACTTGGGACCCAGGCGTCCTGATTGAGTCAGGCCTAGCCGCCAGGTGAAAATTATAAAGCCTAGGTCACACACAGGCCCTGAACCAGGCGTCCAGACCTTTAGACAGTTCACCACTTTTTCATTACTGGGAGCCCCGCCCTGGGGGATGAGGTAGCTAATCCCATTGGGGAGGGGATGCTGATGGGGGGCTCTCAGAATGGGAGGGGCAGCTCTTTGCCTCCTCACCCCCACTGGCTATGGGTTGCCATGGGACTGTAAAGGTGCTGTTTCCACTGTTCTCTGCCTGGTGCCCCTTCATTGCTGTGGGATCACCTGGGTAGCTGGAGCTGGAAGGCCCCCAACCTAATCCTGACCTTTTATTCAGAGGTGAATTTTGGGTTGAGGGTGAAGGACTAAGGAGGAGCCCCTCCCCCAACCCATGGGGGTGGGCTCTCTTTCTAGCTGCCCCTTAGTACATTCCCAGCCACCCTCGAGGACTTGGGTCAATATTTGCCAGAAGTTCCACTTTGCTCGTTCTCCTTCTGGGTGAAGAGGCAGTGGAACCGGAGAGGAAGGGGTTAAAGTACTGGAGGACCAAGGACAGGGAAGGATGAACCTCTGGGTCAGTTCCCTTTCCCTAAAGCCAAAAGTATGGGGTAAAGTTCACCCAAAGGGCAGAGGTCATGCTCCAGGATAGGGCTGGGCTGGATTGGGAAATAGTCCTTACCCTTCTATGGGTAAGGACCAGAAAAGTATGTCTACTGGCTTGGGTCACACAGCAAATAAAGGGGAGTTGGGCAGGCTCAGACTCCAGGAAGCATGATTTGGCTGGGACTGAATTTTCTTGCTACTTGGAGAAACTAGGAAGTTGCCATCCTTTCATTTTGCAAATATTTATTGAATTCTTTCAGCTCTCACTGAGACCAGCATGGGGTCTTAATGGCACTCAGGGTGCTCACTGTCTGAAAAACAAAAAGTTTCAAGAGAAATAAGCAGTTCAAAGAGCTGTTGTTACAAAGACCATAAAATGAGTGAAGGGGAGGGAGAGTGCCTAGGAAGAATGAGAGGCTTCTCTGATACTGGACCTGTCAAATGATGGAAGAGAAGGGGCTAACTGGAGGAGATTTGGGGAACAACAGAGGGAACAGCCAATGTGCAAAAGCCCTTTTATAGTAACAAACCTGGTGTGTTTTGGAAAGCAGGGGCTGCAGTGGCTGGAGCTGAGTGAGGGGGACCAGGAAAGGAGAGAAGAGGAGGGAGAAATCAGGGAGGGGGTGTCAGGGTAGAGAAGATCTGTTTTGCTTTTCTTAAAACTCCGTGCCTGCTGTGCAGATCAAGGTAAGAGGGTTATCAAGGAAGGGGATGTTGAGAGGCATCCCCCCAATGAGACCGTGGGGCCTGGATCTGAATGGAATGGGGAGAAAGGGTCTCAGAATGGGGATGTGTTTTGGAATCAGAGCCAACAGGATTTGCTGATGGATTGGACATGTGGGATGAGTGAAGGAGAGAGTTGTCACGCGCGCTTCCAGGTCTCTGGCCTGAGCACCTGGGTGGATGGGGGAGCCCTTTCCTGCGACCAAAATAACTGGAGGAGGAGCACAGATGGGAGAAAAAAATCATGATTTTGCTCCAGAATTCTAAAGTCCTCCCAGGAGAGAATCAGACGTCTCTACCCCCACAGGGAACATCTGCAGGGCAGGGGCTGTGGGGGAGGGGCAGCAAACATCCAGGAAACATGATTCCAGCCAAGAACTGCCACCTTCACTTAACCCTCTGGGCCACCTGGCAGGTGGGACTCTCGATCCATTTTTCTGAGGGGACACACAGGCCTTGGAACTACCTCTGCTCCAGGAGATGTGCAGTGCTCTGTTAAGCACTTAGATTGTGAAGACTTCTGCAGCATTGTTTTTTTCCCTTTGGCAGGGAGTTGTCTACTATGCAGAGGGAAGAAACTGAGGCACAAAGAGGCCTGGTTTGCCCAGGAAATGACAGTACCCTCCTTAGCTATGCCTCCCTCCTCCTTATCCAGGGGTCCAGATGGGAAGGTACCCTGAGTCCCTAGGCCCCATCCTCAAATCTTTTTTGACAGTCTGGGGTTCTAATGGGAGGGGGGGAAACTCGAGCAGATTAAATGGGGACATTTGTGGCCCCTTCTGACACTTTTATCCAGTCAGCTCGCTGGGGACATGAAGGAGGGCTCCCGCCTCTAAGGGAACTCCTGCAAGGGGGACTTGGAGCTCTTTTCCTCCCAGGACACTGCAGCTGGGGGCGGGGCCCCGACCCAAACCACGGGGTTGGGGACCGCCCAGGAACTCTCATTTCAGGCACCCTCTCCTCTGGGGCCTTGGAGGCCAAGAGCCCTTTTTTTCCCCGTGGGCGCCCGGATCGGGTGAGGACAGAGAGAAGGAGAATGAGTCTCCTGGCCCGGGCCGGGTCCCGAAACCGGAGCAATGGCCAAAAATAATAAACGCAGAAGGCTTTTCGCGCAAAAAGAAGGAAGACAAACTATGCATTGCTTGGGGCGTCCGGCGTTACCTGGAGTCGGTGGGCGGCGGCCGCCGCAGCGATTACTCACCGCGTGGCGCACCCCACCCGCGGGCCGCTGAGTGGATTTTTCCGTGAGGGGGGGTTGTGAGTGAGTCCCAGGGGAAGTCTTCCCAGCCATTCTTCTTCTGGGAATTCCTCCTACCCCGGTGAGAGACCCAGTTCGCGCAGGCCTGGGGTCTCGCTCCCGAGAGCTACATCTCCTCATCTGCCCACACAGCAGCTCCCTGCTGAGGCTCCAGGGTTTCCCCCAAGCAACCTCAAATTCATTCCGCGTGAGAGGGATAACTGAGCCAGGGAAAGGGCCAGGGTCTCCGTGCCTTCCTGCTTTTTCTCTTTCTTTCCTCTAGCAAAACCCGGGGCTGAGGCTATGCGCGGATAAACTAAGAGAGGCAGGATGAGGTGGGAGGACCGCGACCGATGGGACCAGCGCGCCAGGGGCGTGGGGATGGGGGGCGACTTTTTCAGGCCTCTGGGGAGGAAGAGGGGCTGGAGATGAGATAGGCAGAACTCAGGGACCGCTCAGTGGGAGGGCGGGGACCAGAATGGGGTGGTGGCCGGAGAGGGAGGATGGGTGGGGGAGGGGGTATGCAGGAGCAGGGCAGAGTTGGGGACCCCAGAGGACACTGAAGGGTCGCTGGGTTGAGAGCAGGGTGCAGTGAAGTGGACGGGGGAATGGAAACGGGATGGGGGACGCCGGGTCCAAACGGGGGTGAGGAGCTTGGACCTGGCAGTTGGAGAGGGAGGTCCCGGACCGGTAGGAGTTGAGTTCCGGGGGTCTGAGCCCCGGGACAGGGCTCGCACGGTTCGCGTTGGGCCGGCGGCCAGACAGGCAGGACGCGCGGTACCCTGGGGCTGGCGGGTGCCGGGGAGGCCGGTGCGGGGCCCGCCGCCCCCCCGAGGCCGGGCCGGGCCGGGGGCGGGGCCGGGCGGGGCCAGCGGCGCATTAGCGCCTTGTCAATTCGGCTGCTCAGACTTGCTTTGGCCTCAGCGTCCGCACCCAGCGACGTGCGGGCGTACCGGCCCGCGCCCTCCAGAGCCCCGCGACCCCCTTCGCCGCCGCCGCAGCTGCCGCCACCCGCGCACCCCCGGCAGCGCCGGCCCCATGCCCGCCTGCCGCCCGGGCCCCGCCGCCCAATCCGCGCGGCGGCCGCCGCCGCTGCTACCCCTGCTGTTGCTCTGCGTCTTCGGGGCGCCAAGAGCAGGATCAGGAGCCCGTGAGTACCCTGCGTCCTGCTCCTCCTCTCCTACCAGAGTGGAGAGCTGGCGCCCCGGGGGCAGCCGAGGGGGGAGGGGGCGCAGGCGCCACCTGGATGGCCCGGGAACAAAGAAAGGCGCCCCCGGCGCGGCCCTCGGGGCGCCCTCACCTGTGGGGCGCACGGAGCCACCGTACTCTGGTCTGAGAGTTCGGCTTCAGCGGCCGAGGCCTTCTTACCTGGGCAGCCTGGCCGAAGGAGGCTGGCCAGGCCCCTCGGGGGGCAGAGGACCACGGCCTGAGACCCTCTGCAAGCCGGGATGTAGCGGGCGCACGCGTCCGCTTCCGTGGACTGGGAGCTGTGGAGACCGTGGGGCACCGCTCCCAGACGGGGGCGCACGCGGTTGGCGCTCTGGGTGCGGGCCCCCAGCGGCCTCCCCACCCCCAGGCGGAGGGATGAGTCCCGCGGGGAGGGCGGGGCTGGAAGGGGGCCGCTTTGGCCGCCTGGCGCGCGGCCCGAGGTCCCCAGGGACGTGTCTTTCTACCGGCTGGCGCCTCCCTCTCCCGGCAGAACCCCGCACTTCGGGGTCCGCGGTGTCCCCGCCACCGGCTGTGCTCAGAACCGTTCTCGGCCAGAGTGTGCTGGACTCAGTGTCTTCAGCGAGAAAAATCTTTGTGAGCTAGTGGGAAAGAGGGAGAAGAAGAGGGTCCAGTGAGTCCGGCACCATTGGCCCAGACTGGAGGGGGGAATCCACTGGGAAATCACTGCCCAGCAGGCCAAGACCTCCACCCTTTGGAGAGCTCCTGGCTCAGGCACTCTCCAAGCCCCCCAAGCACACCTCCGCCAGGATACAGTCTCCACTTCCAATCCCGCTCTGGGACACACCCAGAGAGACACAAAGACTCACACTGGCTTGTGGCCCGTCACCCTCACCCTTAGACTCTGTGCACACTGCATCCCAGATGCACATTCGCACACCATCGCGGGCACGCACACACACATTCCTTCCCTGACACACACACATTTGTGGTCACACACTCATTCCACAGGGGAGGCAACACAGGGGCACACATGCAGGCACAGTCTGCCAGGGACTTTCGCCACAACTCCATGCACCCTGTCCTGTCTAGGCGCAGGAGAGAGGCAGTCGGGGGAGCACACACTGCTCCTGGGCAGACTCATACTGTGCTGAGCTGTTTGCAGGCTCAATGGGGGGACAATGAGCTCCTCTGAGAAAGTCGGGGTCTGGGCATCCTCTGGGTGCTGAAAACCCATCTTTCCCAAAGCACCTGGGCAGGTGAGGGGCTACGCCTGGTCCCTCCCTCAGAGTCCCTGATGGCTCTGCCAAGCGGTGGGCAGTGCCTGTGAGTACCACCAGGAGCGCCAAGCTTTGTTTCTTAGCTCTAGAGCAGAAGGTGTTGGGAGGGGAGGGGTGTGTGTGTGTTTTTTCCTTTAAGGGAGAAGAAATTAAATAAAAGATTCTCACACCTCGACAATATGTTTCTACTTATACGGTGTGTCTTAGCACCTGACCAGCTTGCGGGTGGGTCGTAAAGTGTCTACAGGTACCAGCGGGACAGGAGATGGGGACCTCCGTGGGGACCCTGAGATGGAGGCCACCCTTCCGCCCTGCTTGCAGAGAATCTCACACTTTTCCCTTTTAAAACACGTGGTGTTCCTTTTTAATAACGGCAGTGGCTCCAGATTGGGAAAGGGAGAAAGAAAAAATTTTTAAAGGCCCCAAGCCCAATCTAGGGATCTGCTTTGGGGACCCCCTTTTAACCAGGCCAACCCCCTCAACCCAAGGCACAGTGGGCTGTTCTCAGCTGCTCCTCCCCAGGCCTGGAATGTGTGCTTCCCTGTCTCCAGCACCTTGGCCCACTGTCTGCAGGGAATGCTGAGTGGGCTGGCTCCCGCACCCCAGAGCTGAGAGAAGTTGTAATCCCAGTAGTTCCTAAGTAAGATGGGGTGCTGGGCCTCATTAATTTCCCAAGCAGGTAGAACATATTTCTTCTCCCATTTTATGGAGTAGAAAACTGAGATTTAGAGAGAACTGCCCAGGTGCTCCAGCTAGGGTTGCAACCACATCCCAGGAGGAGAAAGCTGTGACTTTTACTGGTGGGTCTTAGGGGTAGGGGACTGGCCTGTCCCGGCTGGTGTGGCCTTGTCTCTCCACCCTCTGCTCCTCCTCCTCCTCCGGCCAGAGAAGGCAGCTGCAGCTGCTGGCAAGTGGGCTAGGCCAGCTCAGGCCAGGTGGGTGTGGCAGAGGGGCAGTGCCCCCCAGCAGGACCCCCCAGAGAGCCCCTTTCTGGCCAGGCTATGGTGGCTGCTGGGGGGCAGAAGGGGTGTGACCCACCAGAGAAGGGCCTGGGGTTCAGACAGGCCTGGCCATGCCTTCCACTCTGCTGGGGGGGGGGGGGCAGGCAGGAAGCAGTGGGTGGGCCTGGGCAGAGACGCTGGCACACCCGAGTTCATGCTGAAGGAATTCCAAGTTAGCGGGCGGCTGGCTGCCTAGGACCTCCAGGGCGGCCCCCTGGTCCCCCGCCCCCCTGGCTGCCCCCGCCTCCTCAGCTCTGGCCTGCTTAGCTGGTTCCTTCGCACGGATGCGGACGCGGCAAGCCCTGGGCCAAGCCCCAAGTGCAACTGTGATCCCAGCCTCCACCAGTACAGCCCTAGAGCCAAGTTTGCCCCGGAAAATTGTTATGGCTGAGCCCAAGAACCATGTCCACCCCACTTCTCCCATTTGAGGCAGTGAAGGCCAGTGCAGGGCAGCTGCTGGCATTCAGGGGCCCTCCCTGGGGGGACAGGATTGCCCTGTCCTTGGTTGCCATCTCTACCCCTGCCCTCTAACAGTAACTTATCACAATCACTTCTCACAGCATTTTGAAGTTCTTTTAAGTGAAAATAGAACCATCTCCCTCTGCTCAAAACAATCTCTCCTTGCAGGTTGGGGAGGGTTCCTGTTGACCTCCCAGAACTCATTTCCTACCACTCCTGCCCCAGGACCTTTGCACTGCTGCTGCCATTGCCATTGCTTGTACACTGTCTCCTAGATACTTTCACAGGTTTCAGCAGAAATGTCACCTCCAAGACAGCTTCCCTGGCTAAGTTGCTGCCACTATCCCATCTCCCCCTGGCTCCTGCTTTATTGTCTCCTTACTTATATTTATTTGTTCTTTTTTCCTGCTGCTTCCTTGGATTTAAGGTCTGCAAGGGCAGGAGTTTTTTTGTTTTTATCATCATTGGGATGTCTGCAGATTCTGGCATGCTGTAGGTGTTCTATGAATGAATGAATGAACAAAATAGTGGATGAGTCCTTGCAACCACTCTGGTTGGAAGAAGAGGCCTCATCCCAGAGGCTCACAGAAGTAAAGCCAGTGGGTCAAGCTTCCACAGTGAGCTGGGGTCTTTCAAACCCAGGTTAGCCTGGTTTAAAGATACCACAAGATTGTCCTTAGACGGTATTTCCATTCCCCTTACCCTAAAACAATCCATGTGCTTGATACTATGATGCCAACTTCCCAGATGGAGAAACTGAGACTGAGGCGTCAAGAGCTTGGATTATGCATCCTTTTCTCCCTTTCTCCAGAAAAAGGAACCCTGGGCTGCCCTGATAGCTATAGGAAAAGAGGCACCAACAACAGGCATTCACAAGGCCCCTGTACCCAGCATCCAACTTGCACACAACCCACTCATGGAAGTCTCTTCCCATCTAACCTTTCCAGTAGCCTAAGAGACAAAGAACTTTCCCATTCTCACTGTGCAGATTAGCAAAACTGAGTCTTGGGAAAGAGCAATAATGTGAAGACCCTTTCGATGGGAGTTGGGGCTTCCAACTGCCTTCAGTTCCAGTGGCAGTTCAGAGTACAACTTTAGATACCATCAAATCTGGACATAAATTGTTTGCCCTTCCCAAGGGAATTTGATCTTTCAAAGCCTCAGTTTTTTAATCCATAAAATGAACAGGATTCAATGAGAAAATGTAGGCAAAGTCTTAGCCCAGGAAGAACTTGCAATTTTTTGTTTCTGATTTCCAAAAAACAAAAGAAAATGAAAAGTAAATAAAAAAGCAGAGTATGGTGTTTGTGAGAACTCTGTGCAAAGCAAGAGTCAACTTGGATCTGAATGGGTATTTATGCCTGAGTTTTGTGACCACTCAGAATTTAGAGCAAGTCAGGAATGACATCGCGTGGAAGGATCTGAGTTGTAGAGTCAGAGAGATCTGGGGCTGATCGTGGCTTTGCCACCAGCTTTGGACTGGGCATCTGACCTAACCGGCCCTCAGTTTCCTTATCTGTAAAATGGGGGATCATGAAAAACCATTTCTTCTCAGGACTGCTATGAACCCTGGAGGTCCTGGCATGGTGGGGGGCTCAGCATGGTCCCACTCCAGGCCTAACAGGTCTTCCTCTTTGACCCCAGACACAGCTGTGATCAGCCCCCAGGATCCCACACTCCTCATCGGCTCATCCTTGAAGGCCACATGCTCAGTGCTCGGGGACCCACCAGGGGCCACGGCCGAGGGTCTTTACTGGACTCTCAATGGGCGCCGCCTGGCCCCTGAGCTTTCCCGTGTGCTCAATGCCTCCACCCTAGCCCTCGCCCTCGTCAACCTCAATGGATCCAGGCAGCAGTCAGGGGACAACCTTGTGTGCCATGCCCGCGACGGTAGCATCTTGGCTGGCTCCTGCCTCTATGTTGGCTGTAAGTGGACCCCCGGGAGTGGCTGTTGGGCTCCCTCTGCAGAGAGACATGAATCTTGAGCCTTTTGGCCTGGGGCTGAGCGGTGGGCACACTGGCACAGCTATAAGGGTCTCTGGGGTGAGAATGGGAGATTGGATGAGCTGGGATCTCACCTCCCAGTGGCTTTACCATCCTCAAGAGAGCCCATTCAAGTGGCTACTCACATCTCTGAGGATTGAGACTGCCCCTAACTCCCCCAAGGTAGGGACCCCTCTGCAGAGAGAGGTCCAGCACAGCTGGTCCACCCCCTCAGACTCTGCCCTCTTCCCCTCTCCCAGTGCCCCCTGAGAAACCCTTTAACATCAGCTGCTGGTCCAAGAACATGAAGGACTTGACCTGCCGCTGGACACCTGGGGCCCACGGGGAGACCTTCCTCCACACCAACTACTCCCTTAAGTACAAGCTGAGGTGCGTGGTGGCCCCAGAACAATCTGTATGATGCTGACTGTGTGACCTTAATTAATGCTGGTCCTCTCGGAGCCGCCATGTCTCGCTGTACCCTAGGACTGCCATGGTGAGGTCTAGGGGCCAAAAGGGACCCTCATGTGTCTGGAACCCCCTCTGCTCCCTGCAGGTGGTATGGGCAGGACAACACATGTGAGGAGTACCACACAGTGGGGCCTCACTCCTGCCACATCCCCAAGGACCTGGCCCTCTTTACACCCTATGAGATCTGGGTGGAGGCCACTAACCGCCTGGGCTCAGCGCGCTCTGATGTGCTTACACTGGACATCTTGGATGTGGGTGAGCCTCTGAGGGTATCCCAAAGGGCCCCCTGCATCTTGTCTGTTTTCCTGGGGTCTCACCTACCCTCCTGGGAAGCTGGCTGCCACTCCAGGTCTGGCTCTGCTGGCTGGCCCAGTCTGGCCCTGCTGGTTGGTTGGTGACATAAATTAGCTGGGCATCCGTCCACTCATGAGTCTGTGGCCCTCTAAAACAGACAAGATATCCCCACTCAGTGGAGAACACCTGGCCCGGCTGCCTCCCCCTCAGCAGCCCAGGTGTACTGGAGAGGGCCCTGGGGAGTAGAAAGGGGCATCCAGGTTGGGAGGCATCCCTGGAAGCTGGGAGGCGCCCCAGGAAGCTGAGGCCTGGAGCTGGGGGGGGGGGGGGGGCTACAGGCTAGAGGCAGGAAATGGATGATCTGCAAGCAGAATTGGGCCTAATCTAATTAGGGTGTTTCTCAGCCCCAAGCAGGCCTGTGCCTTAACCCTTTCAGCCCCTCACCAAGGCCTCAGGGGAAAAAGCTGCCTGCCTTGCTGCCCAGGAGCCCTCAGAAACATCCCAGCCCCCCTACATTGTACCCCTGTACCCCTCTTCTTCACACCCTGAAGCTGCCATGGGCAAGTTCTAAGCTTCAGTTGTCCCCTTGCATCCAGCAAAGTTTCACATCAAGGATTTTGGTAAAGTGGGAATGAGCTGGGGTTTGGGGTTGGCAGGGGGCAGGGGATGCTTCTCAGAGAGCTGGTGGTTTGACAGCCCTCTGGCCTCTTGGGCATGATAATAATACTATCATCAGCCAGGCAGTGTCTGCTTTCACATATTCTCTTGAAGATGGGATTATGTTTCTCCCATCACAGATAATGTGATAACAGCTAATATTAATTGAGTGGTTAGTGCTGAGTGTTCCCCAAATATTATTTCATATAATCCAGCAGTCCTAGAGGTAGAAGCTGATGGAGGGAAAAAGAGGAGGGTGCCACCTAAGCCACATGTGCTGCACCATGCTGCTGAGGAATTGAACCCAGGCACTCAAGATCCCAGCCAGGTCTAAGTAGACACCCCCACCCCCACCCAGTGACCAGACTCCACTCCGCCCCACAGTGACCACGGACCCCCCTCCTGATGTGCACGTGAGCCGCGTCGGGGGCCTGGAGGACCAGCTGAGTGTGCGCTGGGTCTCGCCACCTGCCCTCAAGGATTTCCTCTTTCAAGCCAAGTACCAGATTCGCTATCGTGTGGAGGACAGTGTGGATTGGAAGGTGCCCGCCCCTTCCCCAGCCCTGGTCCTGCCCCTGGCCCTGCCCTCTGACCCTCCTCTATCTGCCCAGGTGGTGGACGATGTCAGCAACCAGACCTCTTGCCGCTTGGCTGGCCTGAAACCGGGTACTGTCTACTTTGTGCAAGTACGCTGCAACCCCTTTGGCATCTATGGCTCCAAGAAAGCTGGAATCTGGAGTGAGTGGAGCCACCCAACGGCTGCATCCACCCCCCGCAGTGGTGAGCACCCCAACAGGGATGGGCAGTCCAGGGGCTAGCCCCAAACTAGCCTGAGCCTCTGTTTCCTTGTTTTCTCCAAGAGAGGAGAGGTCTCAAACTGGTGGCCTCCAAGGCCGTATGTGGCCCCTGGATCTACTTACTTTGGCCTGTCATTTGAAAAGAAAAGGTTTGACCTACTTTCAGAAAATTAAAAACAGGAAGTTTTTATACAAATACCCTTAGAAAAATTAATTATCTAGAAAATGTAACAAGACATAGCCTTTGGGCCTTACTGCCAGAGGCCACCGCTTTCAAGAACCCTCACTTTCCATTTGTCCATCTCCACCTGGCCTGCTTTGCTCACTTAAACTCCCTCCTCAGCCTCTGAGAGTGACTTTGAGAACCCTACTTCCTAGGATGATGGGCTGCTAGCTCTCTCTGCAGGACTCAGTTTCCTCTTCTGATCAAACTGGGAGGTTGGGAATGGGGTTTCTCTGAGCCTACAGACTTCCATTCTTTTCCTTTGTGAAATGAAATGAACTCTTTACTTGGATTATCTGGCCTCAGTTTCCCCATCTGGAAAATCAGGACAAAAATCACACCTGCCTCAGGTTATTGTGTGTTGGATGACTTAATTAGTGACAAGTGCCCACATAGTGGGTGCCACCTAACTTTTTCAGGCAGTACCATTCTGCACTACCTCCACCCCATAGTTTCACTGCAATAGAGGCCCCTTTTGCTCAGGTGAGGGACACTGGAACCTCAAGAGGTCACACAGGAATTTGAACTCAGTTCACTGGAAGTCCAAGCCCAAGCCCATGGGATGATGGGGTAACTGAGACCCAGAGAGGGTCTCAGAGCCAGGGAAGGGTACAGCCAGGCTCCAGCCAGCTCTCCAGTCCCTATCCAGGGCCCCTCCAGGTTCAGGGGTGGGCGGGAGTGAGAACAGCTGGGCGGGGCCTGAGCCTTGGCCCCTGCTCGTGCCCAGCACCTGCGATTCTTGCACAGGAGCCAACAGGCGGCTGCATCCACGGGGGAGGATAGGGAGGCCAGGGGAGGCCGGCAGGGGCGGCGGGGGCCGTGCTGTGCCAGGGCCTGTCAGCGGGTCCCTAGCTTTATTTATGACGTGAGGCCGATGTCCTTATCCGTCGGCCTGCTTGGGGCTGGCTGCAGCCGCAGCTGGGCCAACAGGCAGGCCTCCCACCTGGCCCTCTGGGTCCACTCCCTGTCCTCCCACAGCTTATGCTCCCAAGCCCAGGCTGGGGACAATCCCCTGGGATCTTCTTGCATTCTGTCTCTCTCTATCTCTCTGTCACTCTTCTCATTTTTCTCTGTCTTTCTTGGTCTCTTTGGTCCTATGTCTCGAGGGTCTGTCTCACCCTGCTCAGGCCTTTCTACATCTGTGGTCACTCTGATCTCCTAAGCAGTCTCCCTTTGCTTTCGTCCTCTTTGCATCTCTCTGTCTCTCCCTGTCTCCATCTCTGTCTCTGCCTCTCTCTCTCATCACTGTCTCTTTTTCCCTTTCTCTCTTTTGAAGCCCCCAGCTCTGTCTGTCACTGTCACCCCTCCAGCCCTGGCCTCTCTTCTCTTCTCCTCCTCCCTTCCAAGCACACCTGGCCCAGGCTACAGGAATCAGATTCCTAGGGAAGTTGTAGAAAAGAAACTCCTTCCTTCCCCGCCCCCCACCTCCCCAGGGGTGCAACTGGGAGGCTGTGTAGGGCCGCGGGGAGGAACAGGTCCTTGGAGGTGCTGGAGGAAGCATGGTCCCGCCACTCCAGGGCCCTCCCACTTCTGCCTGTGTGCGCCCCCTGCCGGGTGTGCCCTGACATTGCCGTCCCGCCCACTACCAGAGCGCCCGGGCCCGGGCGGTGGGGCGTGCGAGCCGCGGGGCGGCGAACCGAGCTCGGGGCCGGTGCGGCGCGAGCTCAAGCAGTTCCTGGGCTGGCTCAAGAAGCACGCATATTGCTCGAACCTCAGCTTCCGTCTCTACGACCAGTGGCGAGCCTGGATGCAAAAGTCGCACAAGACCCGCAACCAGGTAGGAAGGAGGGTCACACGGACATGGGGGTGGATGGCTGAAGGAAATTGGGTGGGGACCGGGAGATGGGGGTACAAGCAACGGAGGGGGAAGAAAGCAGGCTGGGGAGACAGCCCCCACGATGCTTTCTCATTTCTTCCAAGCACAGGACGAGGGGATCCTGCTCTCGGGCAGACGGAGCACGGCGAGAGGTAAGGAAGGGGGACAGGGTGGGGAGGTGGGCAGGGAGCAAATGAGGGCCCCTTCTACTAGCTGCAGACCTGGTGCCCTACTGACCAGCCTGAGAGTCGCTGAGATGCAATCCCTCCTCCTGTTTATATTTATCAACATTTACTTGGCACTTACTGTATGCTGACTTGGTAGCCTTTACCCTAAGAGCTTCCAATCCCCTGAAAATGACAGTAGAATCTCATCCTGAAGAATGGATGAATATGCAATTAGCATGTATGAGCACCTACTGCATACTAGCCCTATGACAGGTACTTTTATCTGCAGAACAGCCCATGGGAAGGTCAGATAGTCTCACTTCTCAGATGGGGAAGCCAAGACCCAGAGAGGGTCAGTATCCCGTCCAAGATAGTTAAAAGTGGTGGGGACAGGACCTGAACTGGGGCTTCTTCAATGGCTCTGTGGTGCTGACACCTCC
The DNA here is from genome assembly GCA_963574355.1 of Loris lydekkerianus. Taxonomy (NCBI): domain Eukaryota; kingdom Metazoa; phylum Chordata; class Mammalia; order Primates; family Lorisidae; genus Loris; species Loris lydekkerianus. The sequence continues at coordinate 26,192 of CAUYPK010014429.1, forward strand.
CAGGGTCCCTGCTTAGCTTGGCTTCCCCTCTGCCTACAGGTCCTGCCAGATAAGCTTTAGGCCATCTTCCCTGCCACGTGGAGACCCAGGGACGGAACCCAAACTGGGGCCACCTCTGTACCCTCACTCCAGGATGCCTGAGCACCCTCAGCATGAGCTGGGGCAGGCACTCTTGAGTTTTGACAGCCACAACAACAGCTCTGAGCCCCATGTGAGGCCAACTCTGGGTGCACCCTAGTGTGTGGTGGGGTGTGCATGAAGGTTGGTTGAGCAGTCCAGAACCCTTGCTGGGGCTGGGGGTGAAAAGGAGTCATTACTCCCCCAACCAAGGGTCCTTCTAAGAGTCTTTTAAAATAAAATGAGCTATTTAGGTGCTCTGATTGTGAAGGTGAGTTTTGGGCTGGATCCACCTAGAATGAGAGCTGTGAGGCTTGGGGGATGCATGAGGCATCCTAATAACCCTTTGGGATTGGAGTCTCTGGCTCTCAGGATTTCAGACTCTCTCCAGGATTGTTCATGACTGGTTCTGAATCCCTTGGAAGGAGTGATTTAAAACATCAGAGTTTTGGTGAGGGTGGGACTCTTTCCCATGCATCATCCCTGGCTGTTTTGGGTCCCCTCCCTTCCCCCCCAGGCACACTGGTCTGCTAGCACCCCAGGACACAAAGATGGTGGAACAGCTGTAGAGGAAAAGTTCTTTATTGTGGGAGGTGCCTCAACTGGCAGAAAGTCGCCAGTCCAGTGGGGCATGGCCCTGGCCAGCTGGTGGTCAGGGCTGGTCTAGGCACCATTCACCCGATTTCCTATCTCCCTCTGGTACATCCTTGGGGAACCACCATCATTCAGCAGATTCCGCATCAAACCTGAGGTCTTGGAGAACCTCGCTGATCGCCTCCATGGTTTTAATTACCCTATAAGAGCAGATGAGAACTATAAATAAAGCTACTCAGGAGGCTGAAGCAAGAGAATTACCTAAGTCCAAGAGCTGGAGGTTGCTGTGAGCTTTGACACCATAGCATGCTAATGAGGGCAACAAAGTTAAGACTCTCTCTTAAAAAAAAAAACAAAAAAACCCCAGATGGGGTGAGTTAGCTGCTGCCATGCAGCTCTGAGGAGGCTGCCCGGGCCACAGGTCCCCCTGCCTGCTGTCAAAAGTGCCACAAAGCCCTAGTAGCAGGAATGACCATTTGGGTGCTTAGGAGAAGTGGTGGCCCCATGAGGCAGAGTGGGTTGGAGTGTGTGCCATCTTAGTGGAGTGTGTGCCATCAGGAGGTTATGAAATGTAAATGTGACACAAGGCAAGAGTATGTGTGCTTGAGGGTATAGGTCAGGAATGTGCAGGCCTGTCACCAGTGAGGCATGGGTGACCATGTCCTAACACAGTCATGTCCCAGCAGTTTCTGATGTGAAATCACAAAGCTGTCCCCCACTTGGGGAATGTTTATGTTTATGGGCCACCAGATGAGGGTGCCTTCAGGATTGTATACAAACCCCATAGTGTTTGCTCTGCTGGCCTGGTCTGACCTTGCTAGCCCTAGGGCAAAGCAGGCTGGGGCAAGTGTCTGAGGGTGCACGTGCAAATTCTAGCATGTCCCAGCAGCTGGCAGCAGCGCTCACTTCATCTTCAGCTGGTGTGTCTGTACAGTGTCCTCTTGCCCTGCCAGCTCAGGCGTCCCCATCAGCTGCAACAGAGCGACCTAGTAGGGGAATGGGCAACCCAGACATTGTCAAAATGGACAGAAACCACTCCATGCCCTCCCATAGTGTTCAGGAAGGAAAAGGCAATAAGGCACCAAGGCAGTAAGGAAATAGAGCTACAGCCAATGGGGTACCTCACGCCTGTAATCCTAACACTGGATTGGGACCAAGGGAGGCAAATTACTTTGATCTCAGGAGTTCCAGATCACCCTGAGAAAGACAGAGAGCCCGTCTCTACTAAACATAGAAAAAATAGCTGGAGGCCCTGGTGGGCACCCAGCTACTCCAGAGGCTGAGGCAAGAGGATCGCTTCAGCCCAAGTTGCTTCAGCCCAAGTTTGAGGTTGCTGTAAGCTATGACATCACAGTACTCTACCCACAGTGACAGTGAGACTGTCTCAAAACAAAAGCAGTAGAGCCACCAGGGGTGGAGTTTCATGCAGGGCCCGGTAGGGGTCCTCAAACTTTTTAAACAGTGGGCCAGTTCACTGTCCCTAAGACTGTTGGAGGGCTAGACTATAGTTTAAAAAAAAGAACTATTAACAAATTCCTATGCACAATGCACATATCTTATTTTGAAGTAAAAAAACAAAACGGGAACAAATGCAATCACACCTCCTCATGTGGCCCGCAGGCCGAAATTTGAGGACCCTTGGCTACCGAGGAAGGGAGGGGCCGACTCAGCAGACCAGAGTTGGGCGTGCTGCTTGATGTAGGCGTGTTCTGGAAAAGGTAGTGAAGGTTCCACCATGGAACGACAGCACGGGTGGGGTAGGCGGAGCTTCAAAGTGTCAAGGATAGGCCAAGATATTGTAACCCCAGGGTGTAAACAGACCAAATATTTAGGATGGGGTTGAGGTCAGGCAGGGGGTCGTGCATGGTAATTCGAGACCAAAGCAGTGTGGGTGGAGCTTCACGGTGAGCCGACCATTCCGCGACCAGGAATGGCAGCACTGGCAGAATAGGCGGGGCATTAGAATCCTGGGGTGCAATCCGTCAAGAACCTAAGCTGTGATAGAGGGACACTCAGGAGGGGGCGTGGCCAGAAAATACCTTGCTCCCTCTACTGGCAGGAGGTTGAAAGGGGAAACCTAACCTAGCACTCTGGGAGGCCAAGGCGCGTCGATAGCCTTAACTCAGAGAAGTTGCAGACCAGTCTGAGCAAATATAAATCTTCTTTACTAAAAATAGAAAAACTATCTAGGCCTTGTGGGGGGGTGCCTGTGGTCCCAGCTGCTCCGGAGGCTGAGGCAAGAGGATCGTTTGAGCCCAAGAGTTTGAGGTTGCTGACCTATGATGATGCCACGGCCTTCAGGGCGAAGGAGTGAGACTCCTTCTCAAAAAACAAAAAAAACAAAAAAAAAAAAAGAAAGGAAAGAAAGAAAGACAGACAGACAAGACCTGATGGAGTGTTGTGGGGGCGGGGTCTGGGGTTCTAGAATGGAGTTTAGGCAGGTCTACGGTACAGTGAGCATGTCCTAGGACAAAGAATAAAACATAGAATAAAATTGGGAAAGGACAGGAGAGGGCAGGGCTGAAAATTCCCCAAGGGAAGGCTCAGTGGAGGACTGAGGTGGGGCAGGAAGGAGTCTCAGTGTGAGAGAGCGAGGCTCAGTGGGTGGAGTACGGGTCGTGGCCTTACCGTAGCCAGGTGTGTCTGCTCCAGCTGTTGCAGGCTGCGGACGTGGCTAGCTAGCAGCGGTTGTGCACGAGGCCCAGCTAGCTCTGCTTCCACCGCCAGTACCTCCTGGGAGGCGGTGGCGAAGGCCTGGGTCACCTCGTGCACGATGCTCCGGTAGCTCAGGAAGTCGTAGCAAGGGCCGCTGCGCAGGTAGTGGAGGTGGCCTCTGTGGTAGATTGGGGTTCTGAGGCGGCACCCCAGATTTTCCGGCACTGCACCCCTATGACTACCTGAAAGGCTCCCAGTCCCCAGACCCTACAGAGTGGAGGTCTGGCATCGCAGCCGTTTGCTTCCTGACTCGTGCAGAGGAACCCGAGACAGACCTATTCTGCGCTTAGTAAGGAGAGAGAAGCCACACAAAGTGGGCCATCGGGTAGCGGGGATTCGCTTTGGGTCTTGTCTTAGGAAAGTGAGAATCTGGTCTCCCTCCCTTGCTCCCTCCAACCCCCAGCAATCCTTGCCCCACATCCGACACAGCGCTGCTCCCCTCCTCGGACATGCACACCCTGGGAACCCGCCAAGAGCTGAACCAAATGCCCCCTATGGGTTCCAGCTCTGGCACTCACTGCTCCAGTCGGCGGAAGGCCTCCGCGCGCTCAGCTTGCAGCTGGTGGATGCGCTGCACCAGAGTCCCGATAGGGGCATCTTTCTGTTGGGGGGGGAAGGCATGGCTGGGGAATAAAGCCAACGCTCCTCGGTCTGCTCTGCCCACCCTGCGCCCATCCTCACTCTTGCCCAGGCTTACCCAGGGCCACGCCGGATCCTCCCGCCCTGGGTCTTCGGTAGCCGCCGCGACACCAGGCGCCGCAAGGACTACCGACTCCGCCAGGGTTTCAGTAGTGATCATGACTGCGCAGCTTGGTCTACACTCCGGAGCAGGCCCTTCCGCTGCGCCCGCTGCCCCCTGCAGGCCTGGAGGTCTACGGTCCCCAGACTGCGGCCAGGCAGCCCGGAATCCCGGAGATGGCCCGCTACACAAACCCTTCACTCGTCCTCCTTGTTTTCGTACAGCGCCCCCCTACTATACTGTGTTTTCATGAATGCGGGACTTCAACTTTTTTGTTGTTGCAGTTTGGCCGGGGCGGGGTTTGAACCCGTCACCCTCGGCATATGGGGCCAGCGCCCTACTCACTGAGCCACAGGCGCCGCCCGGGACTTCAACTTTCAACCAAAGCTGTTGGTCTCTGGTTCTGTAAGGGCGAATCTCAAAATTGACAGGAACCGGGATCTGAGCACAGGTTCCAATGTGGAAGTCGCAGGGACCCAGCCAATTAGTTTAACAAAGATTCAATGGCTTTCCAGATAATCACAGGGATGAAAAAATAATTCAGGGGAAGGTGTGAATTGCCCATCATAAGTGAGCTGCACTGGGTACAGCTTGTGAAACAGGCAAGGTGGGTGTCTCCGCCAGGGAGTCCTTTTTAAGTACTGAATCTAGTTTTCTGCTGTGAGAATAGCTGTGCTACAATGGGCTTTACAAACCTTCTTCCTCTAGGGGCACACAGGGTGGAGCAGAAAGATGGCAGTGGCCAGGCCAAAGAGGGACCTGTTGAGGTATGGGGTGAGACACCAGCCTTTAGGTGACACTCTGGGAAGAAAAAGGACTAGGCTGCTCTCAACAATGGCCAGATATTGGTGGCGCCTGTGGCTCAGTGAGTAGGGCGCTGGCCCTATATGCCGAGGGTGGCGGGTTCAAACCCAGCCCCAGCCAAACTACAACAAAAAAACAGCCAGGCATTGTGGCGGGTGCCTGTAGTCCCAGCTGCTTGGGAGGCTGAGGCAGAATCATGTAAGCCCAGAAGTTAGAGGTTGCTGTGAGCCGTGTGACCTGATGGTACCTGAGGGCGGTACAGTGAGACTGTCTCTACAAAAACAAACAAACAAAAAAAAAAACAAACAATGGCTATATATTGGCTCACTTAGAGGCCCAACCAAAACTAAATAGCAAATAGACCCTGACCACCCAACAAGAGGACAACGTTGCTAGGATGCTAAGATGCTCACCCAACATGAAGAAGCATCACTTCAGAATTCACACAGTGGCTCATGCTTTGTAATCCTAACACTCTGGAAGGCTGATGCAGGATTGCTTGAGCTCAGGCATTGGAGACCATCCTGAGCAAGAGTGAGACCCCTTCTCTACTAAAAACAGAAAAGCTAGCCCGGTGCCTTTAGTTTCAGCTAATCACGAAACTCAGGCAAGACGATCACTTGAGCCCAGGGGTTTAAGGTTGCGATGAGCTATGACATCATGGCACTTCCACCAGGGCAACAGAGTGAGACTGTGTCTCCAAAAAACAAAACCCCAAACAGCCTGGGTGCCCATAGCTCAGGGGTCAGGGTGCTGGCCACATGCTCCAGGGCTGGTGGATTCGAACCCAGTCTGGGCCTGCTAAACAAAAAAATAGCTGGGCATTGTGGCAGGCACCTGTAGTCCCAACTACTAGGTAGGCTGAGGCAAGAGGATCACTTGAGTCCAAGAGTTGGAGGTTGCTGTGAGCTATGATGCAAAGGCACTCTACCAAGGTGACAAAGACTGTCTCAATTAAAAAGAAAAAAACAAAACAAAACAAAAAAACCAAACAAATCCAAAGAACAGAACATCCCATTACCAAAGCGTGCCAGTGAGACTGACAACATTGGTCTCTGGAGCTCATGTTCAGTCAAAAAGAACTAGTGTTTTATACTATCTACCACCCACACCTGAACACCAGGTCCCAGACCTGGGTGACGCCAACACCTTACAGTGCCTGACTAGATCCCCAGCCAATGACATCCCTAACCCCGAGTCCCACCAGTTCCAGAACTGGGGTCCTTACTCCCATATTAAAGATTACAAAATCCAGATCCAGGAGACTTCACTAGTAGATTCAGATTGAAACTGGCTCACCATTGGGTTCTGACAAGTCCTGTCACAGATGTGTAGGGCAGGAACCACTGGGCTGTTCTACAGCATCCAGAAGACCCCAAGGGTGACATAGAATGGAGTGTTGAATAGTCCCTAAGGGGATGTCCACTCTGAGTCACCTCCCTGGACAAACCAGCCATGTGGACACCTGTTAACTGCTCCAGTCAATGAAAGGGTAACTTTATTGAGGCTCCAGGGCCATGGGGCTTGGGCAGGAGACTGCCCTGTGGAGAAAGGGCCTTATTTGACCTTCTTCTTGGGGCGCAGATTATTGGTGTGGCCACACTTCTTCTTGCGGCAGTTGACAGCACGGGGGTGCAGGCGAGCATAACATCTGTGCAGGGACAGGAAGAGCTGGTGAGGATGTCCGTTGACTCCCTGCCTAGGCCAGGGTCCCCAACCTCCCAAATCTGGGAACACATACTTGCGGCAGATCATCTTGTCGCAGTTGTACTTCTGGGCAAGCTGGCGGAGAGAAGGTTCAATGATGCCACCTCTCAGACGAAGCACCAGGTGCAGGGTGGACTCTGTGGGACAAAGCCAGAGGGAAAGGGCTGAGCTCAGCACTTCAGTGGCAGGGCAGGGCCCTCCAGACTAGTATTTCCTAAGTGTGACAGGAATACCATATTAGGATCCCCTGAATGTTCTGCATGCAGATAGGCACCAGGCACAGGTAGGCCTGCCCTACACAACCTTCATCTCAGCGTTTATACCAAGTCCTTGGGAGTCTTAAGCCTAATATGTCAATTGTGGTGCCCACCTGGGTTTCCCAGAACAGAAGGCAATTTCTAAATGGTGCAGGTAAGGTAAGATATGGAAGTCTTGTTATTCCAACGAGAGACAATGATTCCCTTTATGGCAATAATAGCAATTTCCACTATCGAATTTTAAAACAAAATACAAGTCATTAAAAAAATAAGTGAGGGTGGTGCCTATGGCTCAGTGTGTAGGGCGCCAGCCCCATATACTGAGGAGGCTGGGTTCAAACCCAGCCTCGGCTAAACTGCAGCAACAACAAAAAATAGCCAGGCGTTGTGGTGGGTGCCTATTTATCCAGCTACTCAGGAGGCTGAGGCAAGAGAATTACCTAAATCCAAAAGCTGGAGGTTGCTGTGAGCTGTGTGATGCCAGGGAATCTACCGTGGGTGATATATATAAATAAGTGAGCATGAGAAGCTAACATGTATGGAAATAGAAGTGAACATCAGATGTCTTCCAGTAAAAAAAAAAAAAAAAAACAACTTATAAAGGACTTCCCCCACCCCATCTGAACCTCACCTTAACCCCCCACTCACCCATCTACTACCTTGAGGCCATCAACGCTCCATCCCCCTATCCATTGACCCCACCCACTGCACCTTTCTGGATGTTGTAATCTGAAAGAGTGGGGCCATCTTCAAGCTGTTTGCCTGCAAATATCAGACGCTGCTGGTCAGGTGGAATGCCCTCCTTATCTTGGATTTTGGCTTTGACATTCTCGATGCTGTCACTGGGCTCAACCACAAGGGTGATGGTCTTGCCCGTCAGGGTCTTCACAAAGATCTGCATCTCTGTGTCTGCAGCTCGGTTGCCTCGTTGAAAAGAAAAAGCTAAATTTTTCATAATTTTTCCACTTTGGATTACTTATAAGTTTCTCTAAGAGTTTGTTAGCTTGATTGAGGTGGGAATGTTTTCCTGTATATTTAGTAGATGGCCACGCTTACATATGCTTGAAGATCAAGTTATAGCCAGGCACAGGGGCTCACATCTGTAATCCTAGCATTCTGAGAAGCTGAGATGGGTGATTGCTTGAGCTCAAGAGGTTGAGACCAGGCTGAGTAGGAGTGAGATCCTGTCTCTACTAAAAATAGAAAAAATAGTCAGCCATGATGGCACATCCCTGTAGTCCTAGCTACTTGGGAGGCTGAGGCAAGAGGAACTCTTGAGCCCAAGAGACTGAGGTTGCTGTGAGCTATGTTGATGGCAAGGCACTCTAGCCTGGACAACAAAGTGAGACTCTATCTCAAAAAACAAAAAACAAACAAAAACAAAACAAAACAAAACAAAGATCAAGTAGTTACAAAATGCTACAATCTATCAACAAATGTGAAGTACACATTTCAAAAATTCCTTCACTTTTTTGATTATTGAAGACAAGGATTATGTAGTATGTGGGTCACTACAAAAGTTCTGAGATAAACTGTGCTATGGTTCATTATTTCACTTCCAAGAAACAGTAGACAGTGTCCTTTCTGTTTTACCCGTGCAAGTTTCAGTTTGCTTGGCTGATCAGTGTTGCAGGGAGAGCTTTATTTCTTTTCACCAGTGTGGATTTTACATTTCTTGATTTTTGTGTATCTAAAAACTTTGCTAATGACTCGTATGCAAATGACACTAATTAGAGAACATCACAATACACACAGTTAATAGCATGATTCATATTTATGAAGTACTAATTTTATGGGAAAACCAAAAATACGTAATGATTATACTGTGCAAATTTTGAATTGGGCAAATAAACAACATAGCTGGGAAGATAATTTATTTTATAACATTGAACCAAATTTAGTACAATATTTTTACTTTTCTTGTGATTTATTATATGAAGGATAACTGAGGTTCATAACTTTTAAGGTATTTATGTAGAAAGACATGAAATACGTACTTTCATGTAATTAGGGGCTACAGGTACTCATTTCTTTCTAAAAGCTCAGAAAGAGAATCTTTTGCACATGTAGGAGAGAGGTAGAAAACATTACATAGGAAGAGGAAGAAAACCTTTGAGGAGTTGGGTTGATTGTGGGTGTCTGCCTAGGAACACACAGTGACTTAACAACAGGGTAAGACCAGAATCCTGGACTTGTCAGAATTCCTGACGCCTGACCAGGCTTGGTGGCTCACACCAATAATCTCAACACTCTGGGAGGGCAAGGCAGTGGATTGCTTGAGCTCAGGGGCTGGAGACTAGGCTGAGCAAGAGCCTCAGTCTCTACTAAAAAAGGAAAAACTAGCTGGGTGTAGTGGTGCATGCCTGTAGTCCCAGCTACTGAGGCTAAAGCAAGACGATCACTTGAGCCCAAGAGTTTGAGGTTGCTGTGAGCTGTGATGCCACGACACTACCCAGGACTACAGCTGAAAAATAAATGAATAAATAAATAAATAAATAAATAAATCATCATATCAGTAAATTCATTTAAATGCTTGTTCTCCCTTCTAGTATTCACCCTATTTTACATTTTATTACTCAGCACTGTTTTAGAACCCCTTTGGTATTTGTCCTTCAGGGTCACTGGAGTCCCTGAAGAAATTTGGTCTCATTATTTTCTTGTTTTGCTTTTGACCAGAAGTATGTTGCTCCATGTGCAAATAATGCTCGATGACTTTGGTCATTCCTCCAAACCAAATCCACGCAGACTGATGACACGCCTGGCAAGACTGAGGGGATGTGAAGGGAAGGGCCGAGAGCAGACAGAGAACAGTGTGGACAACAGCAGCATCCCCGGGGTAGGGTGGCCTCCCAGCACCACTGTGTTGACCACACACATTCTGATATTTGTGTGAAAAGGCCCATTCCCTCCTAGTCACGTCTCACTCACCTGTCTTCTCACATCAGGATTGCAAATGTTGCAACATAGCAAAATTCTGTCCATGCTTCATTTGCTTAGAAATCTCCATTTAAAATGCTATACAAAAAAAAATAAAAGGGAAGTACTGAGTACGGAATTAATACTGGCCTGGGATCCTTCTTAGTCCTGTGCCTTCCCTGCCTTCCTTGGGTCGCTGGCCTGATTCTCTCAGTCGGTCTCTGATCAACGCCGCCCCAGCTGACGCAGCCCCTCCCGCTGTGGAGCCCTCCTGGACAGATAGTGCTTTGTGTCTAGCTAGCGGACTAAGCTGCTGCTCTGTCTTGTGCTCTCCAATTCCCCACAGTGTCTGTCCCCAAACTTCACAGCTCCTCTCCAGCCTCTCACCCTCTCCCTCCCCTTGCTGTACTTCACAGAAAGAAATTTAAAGTAAAATAAAATCAAATAAAACCAAACCTAGGGCCAGCAGCCATCAATCCTGCTGTTCTGCATCTCACAATTGCTTCCTTTTAGCTCTTTTTTACTTTTCTATCTGAAACAGTGTCCCTTGTTTTTTCCAAGACTGTCCTCACTACCTCAACTCCCCCACCCTGCGTGTGTATCAAATCTTACTCTGCTCTTGGCCAGGAACTCCTTTGCCAACTATCTCCTTTCTCATCTTCAGCATTACGCTCTTCCTTGTTGCCCATGTGCAGTTTGGCATTTCCCTAACTTCTTCACCTTCACTCCTTTCTCCAGTCACTGCTCTCGTTCAGCCCTTCGCACCCTATCTCACACTCCACACAGCCTTCACCTCGCCCGCCTCGCCAGTGGACCACACGTGCTCTCCTTACACAACTGACGCGGGAGTATGGCCCGAGTGTGCATCCGACTGCTTGCCACATGTGTGGCCTTGAACAAGTTACCTCCCCTCTCTGTGCCTCAGCCTCCTTATCAGTAAAATGGGAATAAAGATACTTTTGCTCCTTAATACACATAACAATGGAATAGTAACAGAACGGTAATTCAATGACAGAGCTTCAATGGCTAGTACCTAAGGAGGGCCAAAGAGGGTGAAGTAATAATAAAGGAAAGATGATTCATGCTGGACCACCTCCCTGGAGGGCCCTTTTCTTCCCTCTGATACCCAGTAAGTCCTTGTGAGTCACTCTCATCCCAGTTCACAATTCAGTTTGCCTTAGCTCTTTCCCCGAAGGTCCACTCCCACTGCACAAATGGTTTCTTTATGTTTAGAGCCCCAGGAATTTCATTTTAGTGTTTCACACATGGTTCTGGACTTGTCCCACTTTGCGTGATCATTAGTGACGAGCATATCCCCTCACGTCTATGACACCGAGTGAAGTTTTGCAGGCTGGGGGATATGCTTTACTTGTTAGATTAGCATGTTAGAACAGCCATAACGAAGTACCATAGACTGGGTGGCTTAAACAACAGAAATTTATTTTCTCACAGTTTTGGAGGCTACAGACCTGAGTTCGGGCTGATGTCTCCCTTTTGGCCTCTCTCCTTAGCTTGCAGGTGGCTATTCTTCCTGGATCTTCACGTCGTCTTTCCTTTAGGTGAGTTTGTGTCTTGTCCCCTCTTTCTATAAAGACACCTGTTGGATTGGATCAGGCCCACCCAGATGACCTTGTTTCACTTAACTACCTCTGTAAAGCCTTTTCTCCAGCTGTAGTCATATTCTGAGGAACATTGAGGTGAGGACTTCAACAGATGAATTTGGGGTGTGCAGAATTCAACCTACAACCCTTGTATTTGATACCACACAGTATCTGATATGGTACCAGTCACATTTGAGTCATTTATTAATTAAACATCTTGGGAAGAACCAGGGCAGGGGAAACAGGCAGGAAGCAGAGAAAAACAATCCTTAAAATCTGTTTCCCATACGATGTTGGGGAAATGGCAGAGAAAGCAAGGGAGGTTAGTCATCACTCCCAATGTTTTCCTTTCAGTAACATGTCCTCACACAACAGGATTATTTGAAGCTGCAGGGCCTCGCACACAGCAAATGCATATTAGCTAATGTTTTCAGTATTATTATTATTATTACTATCATCATCATATTCACGATTATTATGGAATCTCTGCTCTATGAAGACAGGGACACTTCAGATCTTGTTCATTGCCAAGCTTCAGAGAGCACAGACCCCTTCAGCTTGTTGAGGACTCCAGCCTGGTGGTTCATCTTCAGCACCTTGCTCCAGAGAGATCTCTAAGAATTCTCAGAAAAAAGCAGGACAGACCTGGTAGGGATGAAGGCTGTACAACAGTTGGTAGAAAGGAGAGTTTGAGGTGTCATTTTCTCTATTTGTCAAAGGAACCCCTTTGAAATGTTAGCCTTCACTACCACCTCAGCCTAATGAAGCCCATAGAAAATTGGCTATGTACATGTATTGAACAAATATTTGCTGCTGGGCATGGTACTTGTTGCTAAAGATGGAGCGGTCAACCAAAGAAACAAAGTCCTTACTTTCACAGATCTTCCATTACCAACTACTGTCTTAGTCTGTTCAGACTGCTGTAACAAGATACCATAAAGGAAATTGCTTATAAACAATAGAAACTTATTTCTTTTTCTTTCTATCCTTTTTTTTTTTTGAGATAGAGTCTCAGTATGTTGCCCCCGGTAAAGTGCTGTGGTGTCACAGCTCACAGTAACCTCCAATTCCTGAGCTCAAGAAATTCTCTTGCCTCAACCCTCAGCCTCCCAAGTAGTTGGGACTACAGGCTCCTGCCACAACTCCTGTTTATTTTTTGTTTCAGTTGTCATTGTTGTTTAGCAGGCCCGGGCCAGGTTCAAACCCACCATCCTTGGTGTATGAGGCTAGCGCCATAACCACTGTGCTATGGGCACCGAGCCAATAGAAAGTTATTTCTCACAGTTCTGAAGGCTGGGAAGTTTAAGATCACAATGCTGGCAGATTTGGTGAGGACACTGTTTCTTGGTTCATTGATGCTGTCTTTTTCTGTAATCTCACCTGGGGGAAGAGGCAAGAGTCTCTGGAGACTTTTTTATAATGGCACTAAAGCCATTCATAAGGGCTCTACCTTTATGACCAATCACCTCTTAAAGGTCCCACCTCCTAATACGATCACCTTGGGGGTTAGGATTTCAACAAATGAGTTTTGGGGAGACACAAACATTCAGACCATATAGTAAGGAGAGACAAAAAATATGCAAACTTAAATAATAACATTGATGAAAGGGCTGAAAATTAGATGTGAAAAGAAAAGTTGGTACTATTTCATCCAGAGTCATATAGAGAGAATTACTTTGGGCAGGGTAATTCATATAGTATTCATATAGAGAGAATTACTCTGGGAAGGAAGACACCAACTCTTCTCCATTTCCACTCAGAACTTTAAGTCAGCATCTCTACGAACCAGACTAGACCTTCCAAGGCCAACCCTTTTTGTCCCCTCTCCGTGCAGCTACAGTCTCATCATCTCTGCCACACATGTGGCCTGGCATTGTGATTTATGAGCCTATTGTCTCTGTGGCTGAACTGTGAGCTCCTGTACCCCAGGCTGTGCAGAATCTTATGCAATGGCGAGCCCGTTGCAGGGGCTTGAGAAATATCTGGTGACCCTCTGACAGGGTGAATGAATGAGTCACATTGCAACAGGTGAGGTTTAGGTCAGACATAAATGCTTCTTGTCAGGCTCTTGAAATGCTAAAACAGCTGTGACAGAGGTTGTGGTTCACACTGTGTCATGCTTCTAGCTCAGGGAGGATTAACCCTTTGGCTACAGCAAAGTCACAGCGAGTGGGTCATTGTTAGCCACTGCACACACTAGAGGGCCATGAGTTCAGTCGAGCTCACTGACCACAGGAAACCTGTGTAAATACACAGGGTTTTAAAAGTCTAGAAATGAGGGTGGGCAGGGCATGATTCAAAAAACTCTTATGAATCTCAAGCCAAATCTTAAATACATGCTACCATTAATAAACTTGACCAGAAAAAGAAAGTGTGTGTGAGATCAGTTTGTTAAGTTCTGCAAAATGTTTAGAATTTTAATTTTACCCAAGCTGTTCCCATCTTAAAAAGCAATATATGTCTTGAATCAGCTCTTCAAGGCAGGAAAGTCTTGAGTGGGTATGCAGAAGCTGTTTGATATCTCTGGGGAATATGAATTCAAGAGAATGAGAAACAAAGAGCCATGTTTGGCAACACTGAAAAAGAAGAGTTAAAAAAAAAAAAAGCAAAAAAGGAGAGGGAGGATTACATAATGAGAGCCACCATGGCCATCATTTGCCTACTTTAACCAAGAGCTGTGGTAGAAAAGCATTTTATATTATGATCCAGCCCACAGTAATGATGCATCATCACCCACCTACCTACATGAAATAAAAGTTTGATGATACAATACTTGCCCTCATTATGTGCAAGGTACTCTGATATTTTCTACTCTCTACCCTTTTTCTTATTTTTAAAAAACGCTGGTCATGGCCTATTAAATTGAGTGGGCTGTGATTGTCAATTTGGAATATACTGCCCTGGGTGGCTTTAGAATGATTTAGTTATGTGGATAATTAGAGTTGAAACTGAGTTCTGTAGTGTGGGTTGCTGAACACCTCAGGGCTCAGAGCCTGTGCAGGGAACATTGATGTCTAGCTTTGTACCTCTCCAGGCAGCTCTAGGAGCCTGTTAGCCTTGTGCTCCCAAAGCACCCTGGGGGAGGGGGCAAGACGCTGATGGAGCAGAGTCACTCCTGCCTCTCTCAGGCTCAGCCTTGTCTTTCGAGACTCCTCCTACAACACAGAACTTCATCAAAATCTCTTTTATTCAGAGCCTATGACAGAATGAAATTTATTGTCAGTTAGGAGTGCTAGTCTGAGAAATGCAAATTTATTCAAGTGATATTTTTAAGTCCTACACAGAAAATTTCAGAGTTTCCCCATTGTACTATAAAATGGTAATCAAGATTGGGGAATTGGGAAAATGAAGTTCCTCCCACACCTACTCTTACTCTGTCCCACTGATAATCTGAATCCAAAGAATTTAATTTTAGTGGCCCTTTCCTTGGGTTATTCAGCGAGTGAATGCTCAGTCTCAGGCTAGCAGGAAGAATCCCACTGCACCTCCATGTGAGCAGAACAAGGCTGTAGTCATGCTAATAAAAGATATTTTTTCACCAGTAGAGAATTACACAATGTTATGCTGAGAAAAATAACATGTTAAGGGTTAGAGGTTAGTGATGGGATTGTTGAATCAGAGATGCCATTAAGATCCACTAGTGAGAAAAAAGAAGATCTGAATCCCTTGCTGATGGGAAGGTTAAACCTGAGTGGAAGGATTCCTCCTCACCTTCGTTCTGGGACCTGGGCAGGCACCAGCTCTTTTTAGTTATTAGAATATATCAAGTGCTTGATGAGGGTCTGGCATAGTCTGGGTACTTAAAAAGTAGTGTGAGATAGCTAACAAGAGGCATTTGGAGTAGACCTTTTCCCGGGAGGCCAATGCTTAGAAGTTTTTCCTTTATGTGGCACAAAGGTAGTTGATGAGAGTCAGAAAGTCCATTCTATCCTCTTACACTGTGATGCCTCTCTGAGACAGTGCCAGCTCCTCAGTAAAGAGCTTTACAGTAGGGTCAGCCTAGGTGACTCACACCTTGAATTGCCTGAGCTGAGGAGTTCGCAACCAGCCTGAAAAAGAGTGAGACCCCCATCTCTAAAAAAATTAGAAAAACTAGCTAGTTATAGTGACACACGCCTGTAATCCCAGCTACTTGGGAGGCTGAAGCAAGAGGATCTCTTGAGACCAAGAGACTGAGGTTGTTTTGAGCTTTTATGATACCACAGCAGTCTACCCATATTGACAGAGTGAGACTCTGTCAAAAAAAAAGGAAAAGAAAAAAGAGCTTTATGGTGTGTGAACTCATTGTACCATGGGTGGTCAGCTGTGGCCAGGGCAAGGGGCAAATGGTGCTCTTTCTTTCCAGGCTCTGGGATGGACTCTGATGTGGAAGCCCGTGGAATCCTCTCACTAGAGGCATAGAGACCAAATGAAAAATGACTCAGCCCTCTGATAGTGCCGTGACTCAGCAAGGGCACCCTTGGAGAAGGAAAGAGGGGTGCAGCAATACCTGGTTTAAAGATGAGGCTTTGGGGAAACCCCAAAGAGATCTGCTCTCTGTTATATGGTTATTTGACTGATTTTTACTTCCATACTGCTATAATTATCTTTAGGTACCCATTCATCTATTGCCTTAAAGACATAAATAAAAACTCTTGGAGTCTTTCTTTCTTTCTCTCTCTCTCCCTCCCTTCCTCTCTCTCTTTCACAGCATTTCTAGTCCTGCAGCTTTTTTTGGTTTTGCTTTTGTTATTTTTTTCCCTGAAATGTTGGCTGTGCTTTCAGAAAATTTTTGTTAAGGAAGACATGATGTTTGGAACACACTTAGAAAACTAACTGAGATTTATGTACACTTGTATATAGCATCTGTAAGATCAATGCCAGCTGCCTAGACAATAGCTCCCATAGGACCTGGCCATCCTTTCTACTTGTGAACTACACAAGGATTAGTGATGGTACACAATAAAATAGATGTGAACCATTGACCAGACTGATAGCACTTGCAAAACAAGAGAGTCACTATGAACCAGAATAGGTTTATTGCTGCTAGAAATTATGCAATTATAAGGATTCTAAAATCAAACAGTTGTACAATGTTAGGGTAAAACCAACTCTATCTTCTCAATGGGAGAATACAGCAAATGAGTGACCCTGTTTTTTGGAGATTTAGAAAATCACTAATAAGACATAAGGCCTATAAAAGTTTTAACAGTATATTAATTTTATGGAGAATTCTAATACCGAAACTGTTGATAAAGTTAAAATTAAATATTGATACGACTGTGGATTGCCTTTTCTTACTCACCATTTTCCTCTAGCAATCCTTCAAAGCTTCATAATTTATGTCAGTTTTTTTTTTTTTTTTTTTTTTTTTAACTATATTTAAGAAATGAAGAAACTAAAACAGGAAGAGTTTGGAATTCAAGATTGTTACTTTCCATTTTCGGATTGTTTTCAAAACATGTTCTCTTAGATGATCTCATTAAATTGTCATAACAGTCCTATAAGATGATGCTGTTAGGATTAGCTCTTGAGGTAGAAAAAGATTGGAAGGAAGTAGAAGGTGGAAGCTCACTGCGGCCTTGTCTCTGACCCTGGAGATGTGTTCTGAGGCCAAAGCAAAGGCTAACCCAAGGCCTTTGATAGCACAAGGTTTGTGCCCCAAAACCCTAGAGCAGGGCTCCTGCGACTGCTTGGAGGACTCCTCCTTGTGACCCAGCAGAAGCAGCAATGTGGAAAGTGGACCAAGGCTCTTCCTTGGTGCTTGCCTGCAAGCCGCACTAAATTCTCAGCCTTCTATTTTCCTGTTCTGAGTCCAAGGAGAGACTGGTCCAAGAAAATATGAGATAAGGAAAGGAGAGGAAAAGAAGATTCTTTCTAAGCCTATAGCAGGCCTGGTTTATTTGACCTCATGAGAGCACAACAGCTTCTAGGCTGGAGTAGCCCAGGACCTGTCTGAGTTACTGGCCCGAGGGATTAGCAATTCAGAGAGATCAGGTTCTTTGGAAGGTAAGACCCTTCTCTCACCACTTACCTCTGGAACAAGCCCTTGATTCATCCATAATAGCTCTCATTCTCCTTAGGGAATAGAGGGGGAGAGGATGCAGGAGGAATAAAAGGTAGACTTGAGCTCTCTCACAGGTTAATGATTATTCCTATAGCATAGTTGAAGATACCAAGGCTCTGAAGGGTAAGTGGCTTGTCTCAAGTCAAGGCAGAGGTAAGCCACAAACCTAGGTCTTCTCTCTCTACGCCCAATGCAACAGTTGCATCCATCCAGACTTCTGTCTGACCCACAGAGCAGCCTGGCCTGTTCTCCCACTCCCTACTTCCTGCTGAGTTTGGGCACATCAGACAAATTGTACATATTGCCGTGCCACTAAAGAGCTGTGAAATGGAACAAAGGGAATATATGAGTACATGGTGAGTTTAGTTTCTCACGTACAGAGAAATAAAAGAATCTGACACGTGAAGAAAAATTTAAAGGAGCTAAAATAGGTGGAAATGGGTTACTTAATAACTATGAGGGATATGATAACAGGCTGCAAACATTTGAAGAATACAAACACCTAAAATTTAAATTATTTAGTATAGAATGTGACGTGCAATTACAACTGAATAAGAGGAAGTTGAGCCAGGTAGCACAAGAAGTGTTGGATACACTGGACAAAAGGATGATTCACATCCTGGGCAGGCAGAGCTGGCCTGCGTGGGATTCCATCCTGTGGCTCAGAATGGTGTGCAATTTCAAAGGTATGAATTGTTTATTTCTGGAACTTTGAATTTAATATTTGCAGACTGTAGCGGACTGTCGGTAACTGAAACTGTGCAAAGCAAAACCACAGATAAGAGGGGACTACAGGTCAAGCCCTCAGAAGAGTGGCTTGAGTCTAATAAGCATTAGCAGATGTTTTTATTTTTGCATCTTATGTACTCATGAGCCTTGTGATAGACTAACTTGTGTTTATCTCTCTAACAGATTGTGAGCTGCTGGAGTACTGACTAAAGATACACAGAGGTGGGCAAAAATGTGTGTGCATATATATGTTTTTGAGACAGAGTCTCACTTTGTCAACCTGGGTAGAGTGCCGTGGCAACCTCAAACTCTTGGGCTCAAGTGATTCTCTTGCCTCAGCCTCCCAAGTAGCTGGGACTACAGGTGTCCACCACAACGCCCAGCTGTTTTTAGAGGCAGAGTCTTGCTCTGACTCAGGCTGGTCTTGAACTTCTGAGCTTAAGCAATCCACCGCCTCCATCTTCCAGAGTGTTAGTATCACAGGCTAGCCTGTATACATATTTTAAGAAAGGAAAAACTGGATTAAAATTTCAACATTTAATATATACCTATAATGTTTGTTATCTTGTATATTGTATCTTGTATCTTTTGTAACTGCAGTAGTCAAACATGACTTGACTATTACAATCTTAATACAGCTTTTTTCTTTCTTAAAATGTGTATATATATTTTTGGCACCTTCTGTATTATCGAAAAGGCAAAAACCAAACGCTGCCAAGGATGTGGAGAAAAGGGAACCCTCATCAACAAATAGTTTTTAACATCACTATGTGTCAAATACTGGGGCACAGAGAACAGGCCATACTTAATGTCCACCCTTTTAAAATCCTAGAACATTCCCAGAGCAGAGTAGGTGCTTATGAAGTCTTTGTAGAGTCTAACTGAAATTAGGACTGATGAAAATAATTGCATTTCCTGGCAAGGTGGCCCTGGCGTATTTAAGTAAAGCCAGACTATAATGGCTGGTTGAGGTCCAAAGACTGATGAAAACGATAACTTGGACTCCAGCGAGGTTGCTGTGATGTGGGATTACTGCCAAGGCTGCCCATAAACAAAGCAGAGTATATATCACGAGTGAAGCGATAGGACCACCATGAGGAGGTTTCAACAGCCCACTTAGTGGAAGACCCATGAGGTCAGAAGATTGTGCTTTTTTATATCTTTTGGGATGGTCTGAGGATGGCATCATTCAAAGTTTGCCCTATGACTAGATAAGGAAAATCTTATTGTATCTGTCATAACCACATCCTTTCACATTCTTTGCCTTAATATGTCTTCGGGCCTATTCAAAGTAACCAAGGCATTTTGGAAATAAAAGGCATTGCAGTAGTAGCTCAGATGAAAAACTTCATTGGTAGCCTAAGCTGGATAATTATTTGTAATGGGGATGGAGAGAGGTGAATATGTTTTGACATATGTAAGAAGGAGAGTAGACTGGACTTGATTATTTGAATGTCCAGTGAGGATGCAAATAATAAACAATGAAAACCCTTTCTTATGCTGGCAAAAACATCTTTTTGTTGTTGTTGTTTTGCTTTTTTGAGACAGAGTCTCACTTGTCACTCTGGGGCTGAGTGGTGTGGCATCATCAAAGCTCACAGTAACCCTAGTCTTTTGGACTCAAGAAATGCCCTTGCCTCAGCCTCCTGAGTAGCTGGGACTACAAGTGCCCATCATGACACCTGGCTAGTTTTTCTTCTTTTTTTTTTTACTTTTTTTTTTTTTTTTATTGTTAAATCATAGCTGTGTACATTAGTGCAATCGCCTGTACCATTCTAAAATGCACCATAGATGCGGCCCCACCCATTACCCTCCCTCCACCAAAACCTCCCCCCTCCCTTCCCCTTCCTTGGCCCTTTCCCCATAGTCTTGTGCTATAGTTGGGTTATAGCCTTCATGTGAAAGCTATAATTTAGCTTCGTAGTAGGGCTGAGTACATTGGATACTTTT